>PITA01026556.1:0-22417 GCA_004023965.1 Spilogale gracilis
CCATCCCTCCACCCCCCTCCCTCCAAGTCCCTCAGTTTGTTTCTGTGTCCAAAGTCTCTGTTGTTTCGTTTCCCTCCCTAGATTACCCTAGTTCCCATTTACTTTCCTTCTCCCACTGTCCTCCAGGTTACGCCTCATGCACCACAAGTAAGTGAAACCATGTGATACTTGACTTTCTCTTCTTGGCTTATTTCACTCAGCATAATCTCTTCCTTTTGAATACCACAGAGAAGATAGCTGAGGAGGGACTAAATTTGCTGAGGTAACAAAGGAAGGACACTCTGAGGAGCTATATTGGAGTGAGCACTTCAGTAATGAAACAGATATGCGATATCTATAGACAAACATTCCAAACATCAGAAACTTCAGGTAGGGGAGCCTGGGTGGCTCAGTAGTTAAGCGTCTGCCTTTGGCTGGGGTCATGATCCTGGAGTACTGGGATCGAGCCCCACATTGGGCTCACTGCTTGGCAGGAAGCCTGTTTCTCCCTCTCTCATTCCCCTTGCTTGTGTTCCCTCTCTAGCTGTGTTTCTCTCTGTAAAATAAATAAATAAAATCTTTAGAAAGAAAAAAGAAACTTCAGGTAAAGGCGCTTGACAAAGTGAGAGGCCAGTACAGCCAAAGCGTAGGACACAAAACGTAGAGAGAATTAGAAATTTGAGAATGGGGAAAAGCCAGTTCTTAGAAAGCCTGAAGGCCAAATTTGGTAGTTTAGTTTTTATTTTAAATCAGCATTTTATTGTCTCCATAATGTATAATAATGCACTAGAAAGTGAAGAAAAGTTGCATATCATCTATTTAAAAAAATGTTTAGAATCTCATAGTATCATGAGAGACCTTGTCATTGGAGTAAAACAGAGGTGAGATCACATCTGGAGCTGCTAACTACTTTTGATGAAAAGATAAACAGGTTATTTAATTTACATGAATCTCAGGTTCTAAGTCTGCAAATTAGGAACAGTCATTATTTTCTCCCATGTAGTTGTGTAATTAAAAGATATAAAGACCTTTGGATGTCTGGCATATAGAAGAGTCATGATATTAAGAATTATTGCTCCTTTTCTTATCACATATATCATATCCCTAATATAAAATTTGACTATGTAGTTTATAGAATTCTGATTATATAAGGTGATTTGTTTTGGGTTAACAGCTAAGTTAGTGGTTTAGAAGGTCAGTTTATGAAAATTTTATAGCACATATTCATTTAGCCAGTATTTATTATTAAGGGATCTATGGTTTGTTAAGTGCTGAATATGGATAAAATCTAATAGGGCAAAATATATGTTTATGATACACCAAATAAAAAATAAAATAATTTCAAAGAAGTGCTAATAAGGAAACAAAACTGGATGATGTAGTAGAGCACACCCTGGGTGTGGTAGTGGGAAATTACTTTAACTTGTGTCACTTCTGAGGACACAAGAGATGAGTTGGAAGCTGCATGACAGCTTTGATCTCACGTTCTGATTCAAAGTTTAGAATCCAGGCATTGGAGAGTTTTGACAAATAATTAAGGTAAGGAGATGTCTGAATGATGGAGAATGCTGCTATGTGACAAACATGGCTAGAAGGGGGTCTGTGTATCAGAGAAGAAGGAAGAACGAATGAAGTTGAGTAAAAGAAGTTAAGGATAAGGAATGAACCATCATTAAGGAATGACCACATTTTGGACAAGAAAAAGAAATTATTACAAAAAATATCTTCATAAAATTCTTAGAGAGTAGTCTAGGAATTTGGTGATTAAGTTTGAAAAATATATGTAAGTCTATGCCTCTATATGAAATCTATGTCTGTGTAGGTAGTATAGATCACATGTATGTGATATATGATGGGGACATATACATGGTTAATACTATTAATAAGAAAATAATACTGGGTATAAATAGTCCATTCTTAAACTTTACTCTTTAAAATAATACTGGGAATAAATAGTCCATTCTTAACCTTTTTAGTTATATTTGTTGTTGAATTTATGTATTTGACATCTCCTCACAAATTTTTTTTTTTATTAAAGATTTTATTTATTTATTTGACAGAGAGAGAGATCACAAGTAGGCAGAGAGGCAGGCTGAGAGAGAGGAGGAAGCAGGCTCCCCGCTGAGCAAAGAGTCCGACACAGGCCTCGGTTCCAGGACCCTGAGATCATGACCTGAGCCGAAGGCAGGGGCTTTAACCCACTGAGCCATCCAGGCGCCGCTCACACATTTTTTAATACTCTTAAAAACACTGCCCAGAATTGCATTGTGGTGAGTTACTCTTTCATTTTCGAATCTAAATGGACACATTTCAATTTGTAAAGGTTTATAAATTGACATTTTAGTCAATTCATACTATATTATATACAAAGATACTGCACACTCAGAATACTATCAGAATATTTTAATTCAGTACCAAATAAATAGGATAAAATTTGTTTCTGTTTTTGTAAGACAAAATATTACAATATTAATTTAACATAACTCTAACGTAAAAGTTCTGAGAGGCTTTGAACAGAGTTACAGACAGAATCACATGGAATAGTTAGAGGTTAATGTCATAGTAGACAAGAATTTTGAGCCAATATAAAAAAGGAAGTTGAGAAATATAACTTATGGAAACAGAAAAGTTGAGAGAAATTTAGTGCCTAGCAGAAATGCCTCCCTGCAGCAAATAAAAACTCTATTAATGTTCCTCTAAAATAAGTAGAATGCAATTTTTTAATTATTAGTGATACATTTAAATAATATATAAATAGCCTAACCTGAATGGGGCTATGAACATAACTCTAAATCACATTTACACATTCATCCTAGTCATTTGCCTGTTTTACAGTGCTATTGGGTCATATAGTCTACAAAAATGTAATATTGTAGATTGACAGTTATTCTAATAATAATTTAATACTTTTCATAAGTGAAAGGTCAAGCTAAGCAAATGCTTCCTTAATGAAAGACACTCTATGTAGATATGTGGGTTATCATGTTATCTGTCAGTACACATTTTCACATTTCTATATTATTTTTGTGTTCCTTGTTTTATAACTTAACCTGGAATTTTCAAAAATAGCATATACAGGATAAAATAGTTGCCCTTTATTTTGTGCATGTGCAAACAGGCAAGCCCTACCTACTCGTATGTGATGCCAAGCACAGCACTTCTCTCGGAAGAAACCCCACCTGTCCAAGGAGAAAACAGAAGTTCAGAGCCGTCAAGTGTTTCTCAAAGTTATATGACTGGCCACTAGTCTGGATTCCGGCTGGCTGAATTCAGAGCTACCACTCTGGATGCACATTAGTGTTTACTCTCCATATGTGCCAACTAGTTTCCTTCCTTAATGTTTTGTTTTCTCTTTGTTGATTTATTTTGGGGTCTTATGACTTATGAAAAATACAGTAGAAGTTGGGTGATCTGGCATCTCTTAGATATCTTTCACCTTTTCATTAAAGGTTTTCCTGAACTGGCATATATGGGCAATCACCTAAATCAAAAGTTAATGATTTTAGTAAATTTAGCAGAGAAAAATGTCAACTTGGGCCTTAAATTGAATTAGTCACCAAGTTAGGTGTCCATGCACTACACACCCTTGCTTGGAAATGATTGAAGTCTATGGACAAGAACTGTGTGTGGTAATATAATGTATCATGTCAAAACTCCTTACATTCAAAATGTATTTAGTGGCCACTATAATACAATGATTCAAAAACAACCAAGAAATATTTATATAATAAATGAGATAATTCCTCTCAGAGATCTTAAAATATAGGGACAGACAAAAAGATTAATAACAGAGGGTTAACACTAGACAAAAAAATACAAGATTGTTTTGTAAGGTCATACCTGAATAAATGTTGAATCTATCAAATAAAAGACAAAGTTTTTGCTTCAAAGAGTATGTAATCACTATAGGTGTTTAGTGTAGTTCTTATAAAGAAGAGACAAATTTGACTTTGAAAATTGCACATTAATTCCCTATCAATCAGAGTTGCAATATGAAAAAAAAAAAAGTATACTTAATTTGGGTTAAAGAGAATTCAATTTCCAGTGCTATGGCTTGAATTTAAGAGAAGCGATGGTTCTGAAGAGGCAAGGAAAGGGAACAAACCTATACTGCATCCCAGGGGGCACTATAGCCACTGGGAACAGTGTTGTCAGAAAGTTCTGCCTTAGGGAAATAACAGACCAGGAAGAGGAAGGGGCTATACCTCACCACTCTATCTGAGGCCTTTTTATCTCTAGCACTTTCTCTCATTGACTAAACACATCTGGAAATCAGAGGTCATAAAAGTTCAAGCACTGTAAGCGAGGCAAACCTACAGGGCAAAATTCAAGGTAAGGAAAGGAAAGGGAAGGATGAAGTGGGACAAATAATCAGCCTGGTTTTTCTGGTCAGAGAAGACCAAAATTTTACTCCCAGACAAGAAGGGAGAAAATGAGATTACAAACACAGGTACAGGAAGTCGTCATGACTCATCCAGGAAGTATAAAATAGCTGACATAGAGATAATTGAGACTATAGAAAAGAGGATGCGGAACAGACACACAATGGGATTTTATGGAGGACCTAGACTATCATTTGAAATTACTTCCATCATTTTGAATTAAGGAAATAAATTTGCTCAAAAATGCAAAGTCTTACCATAGACAAATCCAATTTATGGCTAGTAATATTGTTCTTTTCAAGTGGTTGTTGGCCATTTATATGTCTTCTTTGAAAAATGTCTATCTCCTCTGCCCATTTTTAAATTTTATTGTTTGTTTTGTTTTGTTTTGTTTGTTTTTTGGGTTTTAGTTTTGTTTTTTGGGGTTTTTTTTGCTATTGAGTTGTATTGTTCTTTATACATTTTGGATATTAACCCCTTATCAGATGTACAAGTTGCTAATATTTTCTCCCATTCAGTGTGCTGCATTTTCATTTTGTTGACTTCCCTTGCTGTGCAGAAGCTTTCAGCTTGATGCAGTCCCATTTGTTTTTGATTTTGTCACCATGACCAGTTATTTTATGAAGATAAAATCAGAAAAAGTTTAAAAGTTAATTTAAGTCAGAACATCACTTATAATGTAGTTCTCTTTGAAGAATGTAAATTGAGTTCTTATAAACTAAGCATTTCATCTTTATAAAGAATTAAGTAAATGATTATCTCATATATTATCTTAGATCAGCATTTTTCCAAGCACATTTGGCAGAACTTTTTCAGAGGTATGTAATTAGTATTGTGGAGGAAAAAAAAAGGGGGTAATATTCTAAAATATTTGGCCAAGAAATTCTTTTCTTTCTGAGTATTTTTAAGAATCAGTATTCTATGTGCCTGTCACACCTTTAAAAATGTATTACGATGGCTATCTCTTCTAGATTTTTTCCTGAATGTCACAATTTCTGATGCGCAAAATGGGAAAAATAGACAAATTGATATTTATTACATGAATGTTGTTTTAAAGAATCTGTTTCTGCCAGGATGTATGAGTGATATTTTCAGTTTAAAATTTGCATTTCTGTTTGTAATATACACAATATATTTTACTATAAAATGGTACTTATCCATTATTAATGCACTTAAATTTCCCTAAATTTCTATTTGAGAGACACTTATATATTCATATATAAATACAGATATATATATATGGGAACAAATATGTGTTTTAAAGTTATTTTTCAATAATTTTATCATTTTTGAGATATATTTAACATGGAACATTGTTTAACTTTAAGATGTACATAATGATTTTATATACACACATGTTGTAAAATCATAACCTGAATACAGTGAGTTACTACATCCATTGACTCACAGATTTTCTTTTTTGTGTGAGAACATTTGAGATCTCCTTTCTTAGCAGCTTTCAAACATATAATGCAATACTGTTTAACTATAGACACTGTTATAAATGAAATGTTCAGGATATATTCATCTTATAAATTGAAGTCAATACCCTTTGATCATCTCCCATTTCACCAAACCCCAAGCTGCTGGCAACCACCATATTATGTTATTATGAGTTCAGCTGTTTTAAATTTTACATGTAAGAGAAAGCATGAAGTATTTGTCTTTCTTTGTCTTATTTTACATTGCTTAATACCTTCTAGGTCCTAACGTGTTTTTACAGATGACAGGATTATTGTAATTTTTATTCCTAAACAATATTATATTTATATCTATATTTATATCTATATCTATATCATCTATATCTATATCTATCGATATCTATCTATCATCTGTTCCATTATATATACACCACATTTTCTTTATCCATTCATCCATCAGTGAACACTTAGGTTGTTTTCATGTCGTGGCTATTTTAAATAATGCTGTAATGAATATGAAAACACAGATATCTCTTTGAGATAATTATTTAATTTCCTTAGGATATATACCCAGAAATAAAATTGCTGAATCATATGGTAGTTCTATTTTTAATTTTTTTAAAAGATTTTATTTATTTATTTGACAGAGAGAAACACAGCAAGAGAGGGAACACAAGCAGAGGAACTGAGAGAGGGAGAAGCAGGCTTCCTGCCGAGCAAGAAGCCGGATATGGGACTCCATCCCGGGTCTCCAGGATCATGACCTGAGCCGAAAGCAGTCACTTAACCAACTGAGCCACCCAGGTGCCCTATTTTTAATTTTTGAGGATCTTCCAGACTATTTTCCATAATGGTTGTAGCAGCAGTAGTAGTAGCTCTACCAATTTGCTTAATATATTTTGGTGCCCCAATATTAGGTGCATATATATATCTACCTACAATTCTTTTTTTTTTTAAGATTTTATTTATTTGACAGAGAGAAACACAGTGAGAGAGAGAACACAAGCAGCAGGAGTGAGAGAAACACAGTGAGAGAGGGAACACAAGCAGTGAGAGTGAGAGAGGGAGAAGCAGGCTTTCTTCCAAGCAGGCAGCTTGATGCGGGACTTGATCCTGAGACTCCGGGGTCATGACCTGAGCCACCCAGATGCCCCTACCTACCTACAATTCTTAAAACTGCTTGACAGATTAAACCATTTGTCATTTTATTATGACCCTCTTCATCTCTTATGACAGTTTTTGGCTTAAATATTTTCTCTATATATAGATATAACTATATCTGTATAAATACAACTTTATATAAATATAACTACCTCTGTTTTCTTTCTATTTCCACTTGCATAGTGTCTTTTCTCATCCCTTCATTTTCAGTTGAGTGTGTCCTTAAAGCATGTAATTGTAATTAGCATTTGTTGTGCCTTTTTTTTTTTTCATTTCCTCAGCCACTCAAAGCCTTTTGATTGGATAGTTTAATCCATTTACACTTAAAGTGCATTTATGGATAGATAAAAGCATACTAATACCATCTTATTAACTATTTTCTGAAAGGGAGTTCCTGTCTTCCTCTCTTACTGGGTACCTTTATGAATTGAATATTTTCCATGGTGGTATGTTTTGTTTCCCTTCTCTTTATCTTTTGTGTTGTCTACCATAGTTTTTCTTTTGTGATTACTGTGAGGCTTATATAAAATATCTTATAACTATAATAATCTAAGCTAATAACATTGATTTCACACAAAAATTGTTCACTTTTATCTCCCTTCAAATATATTATGTTGTTGATGTCAACAGTTTACATCTTTTTATATTTTGTATCCATTAAAAATTTTTGTAACAATAGTTATTACTATTCTGTTTGTCCTTTAACTTTATAATAAAGTGATTAACACACCACAGTATTACAGTATTAGAGTATTATGAATTTGACCAAATATGTATTTTATCATTGCGTTTTATATTTTCATGTCTTCTTTTTACTAATTAATGTTTTTTGCATCACCCCAAAGAACTCCTTTATCATTTCTTATAAGGCACATCTATTGGTGATGAATTTGCTCAGCTTTTATTTGTTTGGAAAAGTCTTTATCTCTTCATTTCTGAAAGACAGCTTAATAGATTAACTATTCTTGGTTGACAGTTTTTTCTTGGTTGACACTTTGAATGTATCATGCCACTCTTTTCTGGCCTGCAAAGTTTTGCTGAGAATCGAGTGTTAGCCTTATGGGGATTCCCTTATATATGAGCTTTTTTTTCTTGCTGCTTTAAAAATTCTGTCTTTGATTTCAAACAGTTTTATTATAAGTCTTGGAAAAGATTATTTTGGTTAGAAATTTGGGGGATGGGATGGGGGGCTATGAGCTCATGAACTTGGATGTTCAAATCTCTCCCAAGACTTGGGAAGTTCTCAACCATTATTTATGTAAATAAGCTTGCATTCCCTTTCTCTCTTTTTTCTCCTTTGGGACTCAAATAATATGTAAATTGTTTCTTTTAGTTATATCCTACTGCTCACATAGGCCCTCCTCACTCTTCTTTATTTCTTTTGTCTTTGTTCTCCTCTGACTGGTTAATTCAAATGAATTGTCTTCTACTTCACAGATTTCTTATTCTTCCTATTCCAGTCTGATATTGGTGCTCTTACATTTTTCATTTCAATCGTAGTATTCTTTAACTCCAGAATTTTTGTTTTTTCATATATCAGATACCTGAAATGTTTTATTTTTTATTACATTGTTTTTTTTATATTTCTAATATCTCTGTTTTCTCATCTTGTTTGTGTTGTTTTCCTGATTTCATCAAACTATTTTTCTTTCTATGTTCTCTTACAATTCACTGAGCTTTCTTAAAACATGATTTTTTTATTCTTTATTGGAAAAATCACAGATCAGTATGTCTTTAGGATCTTTTGCTGGCAAACTATTATGTTCCTTTGGTGGTACCATGTTCTTTGAGTTTTCATGCTGGGTGATGCCAAGTGCTCAAATGTGTGTACTTTCTTCCATTCTTGCACAGTTGGGCTACTTCCTACATGTACTCACTACCTAATTACAAAAGCATGCTCTCACCACTATTGAGCATAAAGAATGAACTGGACATGGGTGGTGTGTACATGTGTGTTGCTAAGGCATGTGGAGCATAAGAGATGCCCATGGGCCAGCTGGGGTGATCCATAGACAAGTCATCCTCAGCAGCTTGTGGGCAGGCTTCCTGATGGAGTTCCCAAAGTGGTTAGTAAGATCCATGTCCCTTTGATGCCCTACAAGAACCCTGACTGCTGTTTATGAGCTACTCCTTGCCTCACAGTTGTGCAACTTACCTTAGTATTTGGGGTGGGATAAGAAAGAAGTAGGTCTTTTTGGAAGCATCCTATATATCTGAGGAAGCTAGGTACCCACTCATGCTTTCACTTTCTCCAAGGGAGAAATTACAAGCCAAGTTCTCTCTTAATACTGAGCTATGCTGTGTTGGAGGAGAAGTGACACAGGTAAAATAGAACTGTTTTCTTACCCTCTTCAGTATATCCACTGTCAGACTGGTTTTATTCCAGTATTGTGCTAGAGGTACTCTGGACTCCTGGCCTTTCACAAAGATACTTTCATCCATGAGCAATTGGTGTTCTTTAGGAGGAAAATGGTAGAAAACTTCTATTTCCTCATTTTGATGATGTTTTTTCCTGTTTGTATTAGTCCAAATATTCATTTTTTTGTTAGAAAATACCACCAATGAGGGTAAAATTTTCTGACTTTGATGCATCACTTTCTTAGCAACCACACAGAGGAGACACTTTTGATATCCACTGAGATGTACATCAATAGCGTGAAGTTTCTTAAAGAAATGATGTATGATATTAAAATATGTTTTACAATGTAGTGGATATCTATGAGGAACAAGTCTTTTGTCATAACGGAATGTTATCTTTTCTGAAGTTGACTTATTTCTGATTCAGTGTTGCTTCATTTCTGATAGAGGCCAAATCCAAACACTTTTGAAAAACATTTGGGATTTCTTCTATAGCATTTAAAATTATCTATCCTTGCTTCAGTGAAAGTATGAAACTTGAAGAGCCACTCTTAAGGGACTATATTTTCTAGAATTTCTCTAGCTTTACATTAAGAAACTAGCTTAACATTGAATTAGGAACCGTTTTTTTATGGGGTCCCTGAGTGGCACAGTCAGTTAAGCATTCAACTCTTGATCTCGGTTCCGTTCTTGAGATCAAATTCCACATCAGGCTCCATGCCCAGCTGGGAATCTGCTTGATATTCTCTCTTGCTCTCACGCTGCCCCTCTTCCCCCACTCTTTCTCTCTCCCTCTTTAAAATAAATAAATAAATCTATTTAAAAAAGAAACATTTTTGAAAGAATATTTAATCAAAAATGATCCAAGTGAGGAGGAATAAATTACTTATCTTCATCCAGTTTTATGGAAGGTAAAGAGGATTGTCAGGGTTTTGTTTGTTTGTTTGGTGTGTGTGTGGTTTTTTTTACAAAAGAGACAAAGTGTGATTGTTAGTTCCTAAACATCAGAAAAAGAGGAGAGGAGATATGAGAAAAAAAAGAAAGGAAAAAACCCAAAACACTAAGATATGGCTCTTCAAATTTGTTGTAATGTTTGCTAGAATTTTACCACCAAATGCTGAATTATGAGGTTGTTTTCAATCTGAATAGAGTGAAACACTGGCTCAATGAAGCTGGTACATTGATTCCGCTTTGTGTACTTTCAGAATATTTTAAGGAACATAGAAATGGCTTTTCACATGATAATATTGCTAATTCTAAGAAAGCACTTGTTCTTCTGGCACTGTTTCTCTGATTAGCAACTGAGTAGTTTGTTACCATCTCCATTTTTATCCCCATCTATCACCCTTGGATACACAATCCCCCAATGTTGTGTTAAAAAAAGAAAAACAATGATAGAACAATATGATAGAAATGGCTATTTTCCCCTAATACTATTCTTTCTTTGTTTCTTATTTTGGAAGAACATTATTCTTCCCACCTTTCTAAAAGTTGTATTTGTGATTGCTATTTAGAATATAGGTGAAATTTCTCGGCTTCCAGCTAAATAGGGCAATCTGACTAAATTCTGGCCCATGAGATATAACTAGAAGTTTCCTTGGCAGTGTCTAAAGTACCTTCTATGAAAGATAATTCTGTGCACACTCTGTCCCTTTCCTAAGTCATTTTCTTCATCTTGCTGCCTAGAATGCAAATGCTGCCATCTTGAACCAAGACAATACAGCCACTCCCTACAGATGGAGGAATCTAGGCCATGATGAGCTAGTAGAACAGTACCACCGCCCCAATCCTGCCATGTTGACCTCTGGGCTTTTGGATTAATGGGAGGAAACTTCTAAATTGCTTAAGTCAGTGTCATTTTGGTTGATTTTAAGACTGAGAAAGATTTTGTTGACTGAAATTAGGACTTTTACCATTTTCAAATTTATTAATGTAGGCTTAAGTGAGAATGTTTGAGTACTGTAGTGAAGACTCAGTTTATGAAGGCTGAGTTACTCATTGTCCTTATCATGCCATGGAAAACTTTTAGCCAGATATTATCTATTGTAATTTTGAAATCGGCTCATTTGTTAACCCAGAGATAATCATATTCCTACTATTTCAGAAAATGTTGTTGCTGCTGTCAGAAAAAAATGCTTAAAAAGATGAACTTAGGTCAGAACTATCTAGAACCACAAGCTAGGTAGAAAGAGGATCAATTGTACCATAGGAAACTCTGTCTTGGCCTGGAAACCAACAGGAAGATCCATAATTTGCAGCCATGAATGACTAAAACTGCCACCTGCTTTTGTACCAAAACTGGACCAGTTAAGCAGTAATTTCAAACTGGTAGACTTTACAAGAAGTAACACTGATATTCTTCCCCACAAAGGTTTCAAGCCTAATGGCAAATTTTTGTCAAGAGTGTTGTTTCCCCTCTTCTATGACATTATTTCAGATAGTCATAACCAACACTACATGAGAGGATTGAGGATGGATAAAGTTCTTTACAAAAACCAGAGAGGGGCACCCGGGTGGCTCAGTCATTAAGCATCTGCCTTCAGCTCAGGTCTTGATCCTGGAGTCCCAGGATTCAGCCTGCATCAGGCTCCTGGCTCAGCAGGAGCCCTGCTTCTCCCTCGCTCACTCTCCTTCTTGTGTTCCCTCTCTAGCTGTGTTTCTCTCTGTCAAATAAATAAATAAAACCTAAAAACAAACAAACCAACAAAAAACCCCAGAGATTTAAAAACTAGTTGTAAACAAAATATTCTGCTAGGGGAAATGAAATTGGCTAGAAATGAATAAGAAGCTCAGAGAGCTGTTGAATAGATTATGTTGCTACAGAAAACAAGAGAAAGACTAGATTGCAAAAGTTAGTAAATTTTCTACCCAATAGCATTTTCAGGACCCACAAACCTGAACCAACAAAAGGTGAGCTCTTAAATCTGTGCAGTCCCCAAAAAGTACATATTTTCTGATGCTCACCCTGGATGTGGCTATGAAGAACAAAAAAATAATGAAGAACCACTCTAAGGACTCAGAAAGTGCACAGAAAACAATGAAAAAGTGGATTCTTCCCAGAGAATACAATCAGGGTTGTCAGATGTGCTAATATAGTAATTTATACCTGTGTCGGAGGCAAGACTATTCATTATCCTTGCCTAATGGACTTGTATTGTTGTTATGGTCTAGTAATGGCTGTATGTTTTTACTGTGGTCTTCTTCCTGTATACCTCCCGGAAAAGACTGTACCACACATTGAGAGATACTGGGCTTTGAACTGGCTGCAGAAAACAAACAAAATATAAACAAATATAAACAAAATATACCAATGGGGTCACCTGGCTGGCTTTGACAGTTGAACTGACTGCAGAAGCTAGAGGAGAGTTTAAGATTTTTCACTCTAGGGAAGAAGGTAAAGTTTTCTATGAACATGAATATTCTGGTGCCCAAAGAGGAGGACATGAACAGTGACCATATGTGGCCCCCAGATACTAATCTCTCCCTTTTTTGGTGACAGAATTTATAAGTGAGCATATTTGTCAACCTTGCTTTTACATAGATGTGTTTATAAAATTAAGTTCTATTGAACAAGATGTAAGCAAGTGGGCTTCCGTGCTCTTAAGAATTGGTGGACTGTATCCCTTGGTTTATTTCTCCTTCCTTGTGGTTGAAAGGGAAATATACTAAATGGGCCTAAAGCATTCTGCTTGGAACATGAAATGATACTGAGATGTAGGCCACATACACATCAATATAAAAAATGCACAGACCCATGACATTATAGCATATAGCCAAATATAATACTATAACTACTTGTATTCAAAATTTAGCAAATATACATGAAATGTGACTCAATTAGTCATTTTCAAGGAATAGAAAATCAAAGTAACAGTACATTAATTGTAAAAAGACTTTCCTTTCTTCATGTAGCAAATCCTAGTAGGAGATGATTGGCTTAGACTCAGCAGGACCAAGATTTCTTCAAGGACCTACTATTCTCCCTTTATTTCTGCTCCTTTATCCTCAATGTGTTGACATTTTTAAATTTAGTTTTGTATTGATGGTTATAGGAAGACTACTGCAGTTCTAGATCTCATATGTCTTTTGAGACAGAAAGGGGGATTTTTTTTTTTTACCCTCCTTTAGCTTGGACACTAGTTTTGTGGTGTTTATTTTTTATTTGTTTATTTTGTTTTGTTTTGTTTGTCTTTTTTCAAGAAAGCAGCATAGCAGCAAGCTTTTCATGAGATTTCATCATTCTGAACTGAGTGTCACCATCACCTTAGGAGGTACAGAAAATGGGAAAAGTGTGGAGCTCTAGCTTTCACAGTAGGACGAATTGAGATAACAGGAGCTTGGGACTGTTTGCTCCTTCTATGTGCCAGTTTATTTCTAATACAATAGTCTTCCACTAAAAGAGGACCATGGTGCATGTACTAAGACTTTGCTCAGATTTATTGTATAACCTCTTAATAAGTAAATTAAATGACTTAATGAAAGGATATATTCAAACTCTGTAGTATATGTATGGTTAGTTAAATGAAGAAAAAAAGTACAGAGAGTATGAAAACATCTTATTTCATCATTCAAAAATAGATCATCATAGCACTATAGAAGAGCTCAAACTAAGTGGCCCTGTACAAAAATAGTCCAATTCATTTATGCAGAACAAAAGTAGAAATTATATAAAGTATATGTAATATTCACATTGACTATATTAAAGTATTACTGATATTGCTAATGTTATGGACAGTTTTTAAGCCTTAACACAATTTTGTTTGGCTCTAAGAGGCAATGTCATTAATTTCATATGAAAAATGTGTAAGGCTTTTCAGTGACACTCATGTGTTTATCCATAAGATTGTTTACTGAGGAAATGTTTTCCATTATTGGCTGTTCATTGAGTATTAGGAAATTTACTCTTTCATTATCCTTGGGAGATCAAAGACTTGCATAGTTTTTCTGGTTAGATTGGATACATTCTGACTTGGGTTAGTAACAAGAGACATTTCTTGGTATAACAAAAATTCAGGAAAGCTTTAACATTTCATGCCCACACTCACTGAAAATTTATATTTGTTTTATTACATGAATCTTTTTTTAAAGCCTTAGCAAACATAGTTTTGATGACTGTTGACTATGGGAAGGTCAAATAAATACTTATTTATTTATTTTCCAGAGAGAGAACAAGTGCACCCAAGCTGAGGGAGGAGCAGAAGGAGAGAGAGAGATAGAATTTCAAGCAGACTCCCCGCTGAGAACTGAGCCCAATGTAGTGCTCCATCCCTCAATCTTGAGGTCATGACCTGTCAGAAGTCCCCCTTATTTTTTTCTCTACATGATTGTTTTCATAATGTGTGTGGACATATGTGTATGTGCTGCAGGTATTAGTTTTCATCAAAAGTGACTTCTGAGAATTTTGCTCTGCTTTTCAATCTTCATAGATTGAGCAAGAACACAAAGTTTTAGCTAGAAGAATGACAAGTGTTCATCACTTGAATTTCATTCCTTAAGATCTAGAGGGAGAAGCCACAGGTTTTGCTAACACTGAAAAGGATATATTCATAAATCATCATTTTATTATCCCTACTAACTCCTAAATATTACCCTATAAATAATTTCTGTCTGCTCCAATGGTTAGGAATAGCCAAAACTTTTTTTTCCTTTGCTTTTGTGTTTTTTGGTAAAATTAGTCAAACAAATATCACATAAAAATTTTTATTTTTTCCCTCTGATGGTTTTGAATCAATGAAGCAAAAAAGATTCCAAGACAAAATAGGTGATTTGTTTAACCTAACTGGTTTACTCTTGTCATGCTATTAAATATTGAAGTTGCTGAATAGAGATTTTGAATTTCCATTGCTATAGTGTTTCTTAGAAGACAGGCAGAGTATGGAAAGAAGGAGAAAGGGGAAAGGAAGAGAAAAAATTGTTCGAGTAGGTATTTTTCTCTTGTAATTCTGCTTGATCCCAAGAAATCTAAAATGACCAAATGACTGGGCTTTCAAAAAACAAAACAAAAGAGAACACTTGCATTAATATTATAAAATATGAACTACCACCAAGGAACAGAACCTATTTTTGTCAAATGTTTTTACTTTAACACAGAAAAAACATAGAGAAAAGATTTCTATAATTCTCTCATGACTCGAATGAAGGAATGCTGAAAATGCCACCCTACAATTGTCCACTGGCCATTTCTTCCCCTAGTCCCATCTTTAAGAAGCGCCATAATAACCCAGGGAATTTAGAAGTAAACAGAGTGTCTCCCCTACCCTGCTGACACCAGTAGTGTTTTGAAAAGGTTGCATAGTTATGCGGATATGTTGAACTGATTTTTGCTTGTCCATCGCATTATTAATAGGAAATGGCTAGCACCATCAAGCTACAACACATGCAGGATCACATGACACTTAAGCTCTTGTGCCAAGAGACATTCAAAAACAACCAAATAGACTTGGGACCATCTCAGCGTTAACATAGAAGCAGCCCCATGGAACTAAGTGTAAATATATATAATGTTAGCTTGAATTATATATAACATAGAGGTTTGGTTGTTGTTGTTTTTGAATTTTCTAAAATCCCAAGCCAGCATGGGACAAAAGTATCAACTATCTATTTTGCCTCCAGCTAATAACTCATTTTATTGCAAATGCAATTTTTCATTTATGGAGTATTGTTCATGACTATATGCCTACAAATACAAATGTTCTGTAATCTTGAAATTCTCCTGGTTATAATGTATTTTTCCTAGACTAATATTTCCAGAATACCTTCTAAATCTTTGCAAACTATTTTGCAGTATTTTATGCTTTAACATTGTGTAAATTCTAATCCCTTTAGGAAAAAAAAAAAGACCCTCAAAGTCCTTCTATGTAACTAGGAGAAGAATAAGGTACTAAAAAATGTATATATATCCTTTGAATCAGCCATTTAGTGATAATTTCCCATAAATTTCAATTGTATGTAATGTGATATATTCTACTTCTCCAATGTTAAACATTTGTTTTCTGTATAAACATAAGGGGATTTCAGGGTAAAATAAAAATACAGGGTGGGAGAGATCTACAGACTGTTCCTCTTCGGCAAAATGAAGTTTAACACATTTGTCCAGTGGCCATTTTCATTCATGACACAAAAATGTGCTAAAGCTAGCAGTTTACATGAAAAGACATGGTTTAGGAAAGGAGAGTATTTCACTAGGATAAATAGCCTACCTTTGAGTGGATGGAAAATCCCACAACAGAAACTTGGCAAGAATCTGCCTGTAATGAGTTAGTTCAATCAAGAGAAGGATTTAGCATTGTTTCTTTTCCAGAGATGAATGATTAAAAATACTCCCTATACCAGGTGCTCTATGGTGCTCTTGACCTTCATCCTCATCTATGTTTGCAGGTGTTCCTTCAGTTTTACAGGGGTAAACATTGACTTTCTATGTCTCCATGAGGTGTAATTTTAGTGGCAAGCATTGTGGATGAGTGCAGTCACTTCTTTTGCCATTGCAGATAAATTTTCAACAAGAGGCTCCAAAATCTCATCCGTAACATTTGGATGTGTATCAGGGGAACTGGAAAAGATGCCAACATTTGTATACACTGTGCATTATGTGTATGGAATTGTAACCTGATATTTGCATTCAGGTGAACTTGAAGAATTTAAGCTTAATAAAATATTTAATATTATATTCAATATCTTATGATAACTTTAAAAATAAATACTGGGGAAAATAGAATGATTTTATTTGTATAATGTTGTTTTTGGTAAGCTCAGATGTTGATACACTAAAAAGATATATATTCCCTATTGTAATTGTTCCATGGAAGAGAGAGAATAGAAGAGAGAAAATGGATTTTCAAGAAAAAACACAAAATGACAAGAAAAAACACAAAATGACTTTACTGTACCATTGCCACTGGAACAAGAGAAAGAGAAGCTGCCCCCCTGTGAACTGTGACTCTGCCTCTAATCTGAGCTGCAAGAAATAAGGAAGATACATTACAGACAGAGTAAATCTGAAGCTATTGGTTTGCCATTATCTATCATCCATCTATCGATCTATTATCTATCTATCCATCATCTCTCTCCCTCTCTCTCTCTATCATCTACCATCTATCATTTAACTAATCTATCTATCTACATAGCTATCTATTATTTATCTTAAGAAAGCTCTTGGATTGGGTTAAAATTAGGGAAGTTACAGGGATTTATAGAAGCTAATGTGTACTACTTTTCTGAGTCGCAACTTTTATACTCATGCGTCCATATCTGACTTTGATAATTCTGGGTATTAATTCTGGTGAGTGTTATTGAATGATTTGACTCATTTGGGGAACAGAAGTAGAGCAATACTATGATAACATAAATATATAGGAGGTCTCTGTGAAACTAATCAATGACTTAAAAGCACATGCAGTAAAAACACAAGTGGCACTAATAAAGCAGCTGTCTACAAATGGTAAAGAAATTCCCTTAGCAGAGTCCAAACAGAAAAGGCTAGAAGACCTGAGCCAAGTTTTGAAAAACTGGCAAAAGACAAATTTGAAAAACGACAAATTTTGTCTTTATTTTTAATCACTATATCTTATTAATGTATTGGGACTGTGTTTTTGATACAATTCTCTAGTATTTGGGGAGTTATTTTACTTTTTAGGTGATTGGTGCCTAGTGATGAAAAGGGTCCTTCCTGAAACTGCACAGTTTATACTCACTTTTACGATTGCTGAGCCAAAAATACCTAAACAAAAATTAAAATGGACAGCTCAAAACTCAAATTCAGGTAAAGTAAAATATGAAATTTAGAAAAGAAGGAAAAAATTTAATTATCAACATAATTTGATGTTATATTTTTAAAAAAAGAAAAGAAAAACTTCTATTTATCATCAAAAAGAGCTGAACCTTCCATCCTATCTTCATTCTTTCTTCTGCTTATCAGTGTGCATCCTTGGTATCCAGAAAGGACCTGATTCAGCATGTAGAGCCAGAAAAAATAATGATGATGGTGATGATGATGATGGTAAATATACTGAACCTGAGATGTGTTGTTTGAAGAAAAAAAGAATGTTCTCAGGTATTACCTAATATTACTACAGAGGACAAATAGTCCATCTGAAGACAACTCTACTAGTGAACAAACATGGAGGAGTTTTGCATCAAAAAGGGAAGCAATAACAGTTGATAAGAATAAGTGGAGTCTTCTGAAAAATTCATGAAAATATAATGATGCTAACAGGGTGACTATATCACAAATAATAATAAAAAGTAATTGACATGCATATTTAAATTTCTTGAACAATAAAAATTTTGTGAGTACTAAACTAAAATTTCTAAACTATAACTGGTTGAAAATAGAGGCGTGGGTTCATGTTTTCTAAAAGGGGATAAAACAAGTAAAAAGATTTGTGTAAAATATTAAAGAAGAATGATTAGTCTTTTTGGCATTTCTCCCTTTTTTTTAAAGTATCAAATTACTTTGACATCTTCTACTTTGGTTAGTAAGCCTGTCAAACTTTGGAAATCCCACTCGTGTCATTGTGAGACAGTGCTTTTGACTGTCACTTGGGATCTCACCAGAACATGCAGGCCCCAATTTTGGAAAAATGGACTGTGCTTGAAGACAAGTTTGTACAAGGTGTTATCCGACTCTGTGCTATTATCAGGGTTGTGTAATTATGCTTTAAGTTCATTTGTAAGGAAAAAAAAATTCTAAAATATATATCGGGAAGTAAAAAAGAGGTCCTGAGAAACTCTTCTTGGGCCATGCAAAATGCACCATAGAAGACTTTTAGTCTACAAGGTAATTTAGAGTGACACACAGTGGAAGAAATATTGTGGTTATGTCATAAAGGGAAATTATGTGATATTTTGGTGTTCATTGAAAAGCAGTGAAAAATTGAGTGGAAACATGTGGAAATTACAGAGTTTGATAAACTTGCCAGTATTTGGACTAAAAGTACTTAGATTAAAATGAAATTGGTTGAAATTCTCTAAGGTCATAAAATGCTATAACTCCTAGATGCAATACTACAACCCAGTTAAGAGGAAACCAACCTTTAGAAATTGAGATTGTGAAAGTGTATATAACAACTGCATGATAAGGAGAATTACAATAAAAATGATAATGAAGTATTTGAAATAGAACCTGACTCAGTTTACTGATAATTGCTGAGATGTGCAATCCCAAGGGAGTGACGGAAAGAAAGGAAACACAAAGTGTTCAAACCTCAAAAATACCAGTACAATTAGACACTGCTGGAATTGTTGGCAACCATGCCTGGTGGCATAATGGAAAATTGTCTACATCCAAGGTTGCATATCTGGGAAATCTGAAACAGTCTGTGTGATGAGCTGAAGCAAGGGAGATAGCACTTGTGGCTTTATGATCATGGAAAACACATATCTTTTCAAGTCTTAGAGTAAAGAAATTGTCTGTGGACCTAAAAAGATAGATGTGACTAAGCAGATCTGGGGTGGTGTTAAGACTGGTTCCAATAATTGAGGAATCATCTTTTGTTAGTGTAATGTATTATAAAGGAATAAATAAAACAAAAGAAGAAAAATGAGATGAAATATTAAATGATGAATTAATAAGTAGTTTTAGGAAGATAGAAATATTTAGAAAGAGGCATGACAGATGTTGGGTGGTAGGATTGATTAAAGGGAAATTATATAACATAGTGAAAGTGAAATGAAACATTTACTTTTAAAAATAAATAAAATTGTGTAGTAAACTTAATTCAGTTAGAGAACCAAAGCTCACTGTGAGTCTTTTATAGGAACATGAGCCTCAAAGAGAATGGAGTTATGATAACCACGTGGATAGAGGGCAGCTTTTTATATTTTTGAATTAAGGTAGTAAATTCAAGAAAAATTGCACAGGTCAACCAGATATTAAGGAGATAGAAAAGCAAGGATAAAAAGTGAGGCCAAATTGTGAAATAATCTGGACTTTAATTGATCATCCAGAGATAAGCAGAAGAAGCAAAGGACATCTGATTGATAGGTTCAAGGTCTTTAATAAGACTAAAACTGGGTGAGGGGCACCAGAGTGTTTCAGTCGGTTAAGCATCTTACTTTTGGTTTCAGTTCAGGTTGTGATCTCAGGGTTGTGGGATCGAGCTCCACCTTGGGCTCCATGTGAAGCATGAAGCATGCTTAAAATTCTCTCTTTCCTTCTGCCCCTCCCCTCCTAAAAAGAAAGAAGAAGAAAGAAAGAAAGAAAGAAAGGCTGAAATTGGGTAAACACCACTCCCTATGGTCCTGGGAGTAGAACCTGCAAGCTAATAGCATTATCATGAGAATAATCTCATGTAAATGAAAGAAAGAGTAATAGGAGCTTGTGTGCTCAACCTTGGGGCAAGAACTGGAAAGAAACTTGCTTGAGGTCATGCTATTGACAAAGAATGAATTCATGCTGGGGAAGAATTTGAGTTGTATATGAGAGAGCATTTGAATGTGCTTCTGGAGACTGCTGGTTACTACTTGATCATGATCAGATCGGTATGTGCACTAAATCACACGATTTATCTGTGTTGGATCAATTCTTCCCATTGGCTTTGCTGCCAAAATGAACTATATATTGGAAAAGAGAAACTCACTTTCACTTTTATTTGTCCTGGAATCAGAACCATCATTGCAACCTGCGGTTATATATTCTCCCAGAGCATTGGGACTGCCTAGTATAATGTTGAGCTTGGTATCAAAAGGGATGCTTCTTCTGTCATCAGGATGCCTTTGAGTTTCTTTTCCAGTCTTGTTTACACCTTCTCACTATCAAAAATATAACCCTCATAAACACATAAAACTGACTATTATCCTTTAAATGAAATAAAATGTCCAAGAGAATTAAATCTTATCGAGCTTCTCTTAGAACGTGACCCAGAGTTACAATGACCATGTGCAGAGAATGGCATTCTTTCCTTGTGGATGCATATAATTATACAATTCTCTGATTTATATTATGGAAGTACAGGGAATTTCAGTTTCATAAATGATAGTGCCTATTACCATTTTATTGCCTATTCATTTATTGGGTATTTACAGCTTCTGATTATAGCATTCTGCCCCAATAAAAATGGATAAACCCCAGTCTAATTTCAGTCAGAATCAGGTCATAGAAATCCATTCTGAAATACTAATAATAAACAGTGAAGTGGTACTTCCATCTGACATTTGGAGCAGAACCATAGCATGAAATGGCTGATTGAGGACATATGGTTGGAAGTTATGTCAGTAAATTAGCTTCCAAATATGATGTTCTAAGAATTTTTCAATTTATTCTTAAGGAAACAAAATAAATGACCCAAGCAGAATCATGAAAAGATTCTGATTAGCTGTGGCCCAAATACTTGTGATAATAAGATTTCTCATGGCCTTCAGGTTCACATAGAACTAACTGAAGTACTTTATGAAACTGTAAAATTATTAAAATATCACTCTTCAGTATAATAACAGCATTACAGGTCATTGAATTTCATTAAAAAAGTCAACAGTGTAATTTTGAAATTTCTTAAAGGACTTCTTAAGATAGTTATGTTCTAAAACATAGTGTGCAGTAGAAGTGTATTTCTTCAATGGGATTTCTGGATTGAACATATACATAGTAACCTAATAAAGAAATCAGATTAAGAAACTTTTATCTCAGGGTGCCCGAGTGGCTCCCTCTGTCAAGCTTTGGCCGCTTGATATGAAGTCTTGATCTCAGGGTTGTGAGTTTGAGCCCCGTGTATGAGAGAGAGAGAGAGAGAGAGAGAGAGAGAGAGAAAGAGAGAGAGACTGTATTTCAAATGGCTAACAGACACATGAAAAGATGCTCAACATCACTCATCATCAGGGAAATACAAATCAAAACCACAATGAGATACTGCCTCACACCTGTCAGAATGGCTAGAATTAACAACACAGGAAACAGATGTTGTCAAGGATGCAGAGAAAGGGGAACCCTCTCACACTGTTGGTGGGAAGATAAACTGGTGAAGCCGCTACGGAAAACAGTGTGGAGGTTTCTCAAAAAGTTAAAAATAGGGGCACCTGGGTGGCTCAGTTGGTTAAGCGACTGCCTTTGGCTCAGGTCACGATCCCAGAGATCCAGGATCAAGTCCCACACCAGGCTCCCTGCTTGGCGGGAAGCCTGCTTCT
>PITA01026557.1:0-22435 GCA_004023965.1 Spilogale gracilis
AAAAACCATCTCTGATTTGGAGCACCAGCTGCCCTGGGAGAAGTTAAGTGTGACAAAGTAACAGATTGCACTGTGTTTTAAGTCCCGGTGCTGCACACGCAGGAGTTCTCAGGGAGCCCGTGGGGTGGCTCCGGTCCTCGCCCCCTCCCATCCCACTGATGAAGACCGGGAGGCTGGCAGAGGCTCCCAGATGCACCCATTTACCCACAGCGAGCAAAGCTGGGATCCAAACGTGGGTCCACCTGCCGTGGCCAGCCACGCCACCTGTACCACAGCCCCAGGAGGTCTCTGGAGAAGAAAGGGACACATGCTAGATTCCTAGATTTTGACTGAGTCCCTTTGAATCCTAGGACCCCGGAAAACACTGCTGGGAAAGCCCACTGTGCCCCACGCGCCACCTCAAAGTCCGTCCAACCCCGACCTTTGCGACTCTAGCTCGTCCTTCGACGCCGTGACAATGCTGGGAAAGGAGCTTCTCCTGTTCCGGGACCGGTAAGCCTCGGCTGCCCCCGGGGCATCCCAGCTGCCCCCCGTGCGAGGACTATGCAGCGACACCATTCCAGGCAGCATGGGGGGAGGCCGGGGTCTCCAGGGGTCACAGAACCGCCCAAACCACCATCTGCAGGCCAGCTACTGCGTTCTGGGCACCCGGCGCAGTGTTTGCTGTACACGTGAGGCCCTTCTTCCAACCCTTTTCACTGCAAAGGAGAACTTACAGGTGCAGGAAGGAAGCTCAAAAAGAATAAGGTACTCTCCTGGGGTAACGGTTTCCCCGAGTGGCTGAGTTACAGCACCAGATTTCTTTGACATCTGTTTTGTCCTTCACTCTATCCCTAGTGCGGGGACACAGTGTATGCTCAGTAAAAATTTGGTAATAGTGGTTGGGTAGATGGAAGATAGACAGACAGACAGGTGGATGGATGGATGGATGGATGGATGGATGGAAGGAAAGAGGGATGAATGGATGATCAAAGGGGTGGGTGGATGGGTAGGTAATTCCAGAGTCATGGCTCTGCTGAAACCCCTCTTTCTCACTAGGGTGTCAGCCAGCTCAGGCAAGGGAGGAATATCAGTAGATTTGGGCTCTTCTATAGCTACAGCTCCTGAAGAATACCCTGAGGTTTGAGTATCTAATACTGTTGTTTTAGGAATGTTTCTTTTTGACTGATTAATAGAAGTTTTCATAGTTCTATGAGTTGTAAAGGATGGTGAGGTGGAATTGTATTTAAATTTAATGGCATAGGAGGGTGCCTTGGTGACACAGTGGGTTAAGTGTCTGACTCTTGGTTGCGGCTCAGGTCATGACCTCAGAGTCATGGGAAACCCCATGGCAGGCTCTGCACTCAGCAGGAAGTCTGCTTGAGATTCTCTCTCCCTCTCCCTCTGCCCCTTCCCCTGCTCATGCTCTCTCTGTAAAAAAAAATAATAATAATAATAAGTAAATAAATAAAATAAATTAAGAAATAAATTGAATGGCCGAGGAGATTGAGTAATTCGAGATGCTGGAGAAGCTGGCTTCTTTAGGGACAGGGCTGTAGGAATAGCTGTGTTTACGGCTGTGCAAGTTGATCAGTAGGAGAACCTTATTCGTATTTTTATTGTCATGGACATCACTCAGGGAAATTAAATAGAGTAAAGTTAAGATTAGTGTAATAAGGAAAGAGAGGAAATATAATCTGATTAAGCCTCCCAGGTTTGAAATTGACGCGTAAGTTTTCATGAGAGGACAGGAAATGGCTCTTGGTGGTAACGTTTTCTAGTTGATATAGGTCTACTAACAACGATATTAGTTTTTTGTTGATTGAAAAACTGCTGATAGTTTCACTGATTAGAATTCGTGTCAAGCAGCAAGGTTGTCCTCGCGGTGGGGAAAGTAACTGTGGGTTCACAGATGGCCGCTGGGAAGCAGCAGACCTCACAAGGTTGGGTGCCCACCTGGACAGGACAGTTCTGCTCATCAATCCTGATGTGGGGTTCTCCCACCACCAAGCAATTCTCAGACTCCAGCTAGGCATCCTACAACTCCACTCATTTCTGACACCATCACCCAGAGATAACGTCCGCTGACCCCACAGGTTTGGGGCTCTATCCTACAGGACTGCCCTCCGTTTCAGATGTCTAAGGGACCGGCTGTAAATCACGTGGCCGTGAGCCCCTCCTGAGGTTTGACCGCTCTACTGGAGCAACCTACAGGACTCAGGAAACCAGTCTGCTCGCTAGATTAACAGTTTATCAGAAAAGGATGTAACTCAGAAATGGCCAGAGGCAGAGATGCTGGGAACAGTGTATGCGGAAAGGGAGCTAAGCTTCCAGTCTTCCCCAGGGGCAAGCCCCCTACATCTGCAAGTCTGCATGTGTTCACCAATCCAGAAAATCCCCGAAGCCCCCTCCTTTGGGGTTTTTTTGGCGGCTTCATCACAGAGGCAGACTGATTAAATCACTGGTCGTTGGCGGCCCCGCCAACCTCCATCTCCTGTTCCCCCCAAAGCGGGTTGAGGTGGGTGTTGGGACTAAATGTTCCCATTCTCTAATTACCTGGTTGTGCCCTTGGGTAACCACCACCACCACCCCCCCCCAACCAGGTACTTTCCAAAAGTCACCTTGTTAACATAACAAAGGACACCTTTATCGCTCTCATCATCGGAAGTTCCCAAGCTTTTAGCACACTCTGTGCTAACCAGGAGGAAGACCTAACATGTATCTCCTATTATAAATCCCCATATCACAGATATGTTAACAGTTTTCATAGTTAAGCCCATGGAGTAAAAGTCTGTAAGAAAAGGCCTTCCCTTGGTGTTAGTCTTCCAATAATGAGGTTGTAGGAAAGGGCCAAGCTTTAAGCCACCTGTTTTTTGGATGTCTTGTTCTTCATTTAAGTGATCAGTAACAGACTCACAGCCTATAAATAATATGGTTTCAAAACATGCCTGTGTGCAGAAGTGAAGGAATGCTGGGTACAGAGGTTAATATCAGTAGTAACCATTATTGGGCCTAACCAGCTTGAAGTAAAGAAGGTGACAATCTTTCCAATGTCATTTGGGATGAGAGACAGATTCCTGTCAATAGCGTGGTAGAGCAGCTAGACAGTGTTAATGTTGGCCTAGCTCTATTATTTCCTATCGTTAGGTAGAAGGGAGTTAATAAAAAGGCACCTGCTATGACTATTGTACCCGAATGCAGTAAAGCTGAGACAACCTTGGGTCTTCGGTGACAAAGGGAGGTCATGGGGGAAAGCCACATTGGACAGGTTTACCAGTTGCAGCGAGACAAAGTACAATTAGTGGAATGAGGTCACGATTAAGGTCAAGTATGTGGATTTGTTGGAAATCTCATGTATTTACACTCAATCGCCTCTTCTCTCCTGGCACTCTGGCTTGTGGGAAGCAGGGGGCTGTGTCCATGACCGATTGCTGGGATCACTTCTTTTCTTAAAGGAAAAGACACAGCAACACTCATCCCCGTTCCTTGCTTTACTGGGAACAGGATTCATTCACACCAGAATAGACAGCGGCAGTTTAGGAATAGCATGTCTGAATACTTTGTATTCCTTTTTCTTCATTGGAAGAGTGATCCCTGGGCCCATCTAGGGGGGCCAAGCCCCACTGTAGTGGCTGGAGATCAATACTCCCTTTGCCCTTGCATACCTCAATTACCTGAATGAGTAAGACATCCAAACACAGTGCATCATCCTGTGTGCTTACACAACCTCTCCGTGCACATAGGAAGGAGAGAGCAAGCTCTTTGGGGTCTCTTCTTAGAAGAGCACTGATCACATCAGACCAGGGATCTGCAGTCAGGGTCTCATGACCCTGGTTACCCCCCACTGGTCCATCTGAATATCACCATCCCATCACTCCAGGGAATAGGGTTTCACTATATGAATTGGGTGGGGACCCAGGCATTCAGTACATAACAGAGTCGTCACATTTTTCAACATGTATTTGCTTCCAGATTTTTCTTCTGTATAGAGAGATATAGTTAAGTACAGGAGGGGACTACGGATGTCTACAAAAATGGAATTTTATGACACATGCTGATTTATCAACTCTGTTTGCTCAGCAATATCTTACTTTTCCATGTCAATGAGTTTTATTTGTCATTTATTACACAAATGCATATATTACTCAATGAGCAAATCTATCATCATGTATTCCACTCATCCGGTACTTTTAAGCATCTACTTGAACTCAGTCTTCAACAGTGGATGGGTGTCCAATTTTCCAAAACGGGTTAGAGCAGAGTCCAAAACCAGGGTTTTAGCATCAGGCTCAGTTGGTTTAAATTCTGGGCCTGCTTCTTACTGAGCAGGTGACCCCAAGCAAATAATGTGCCCCACGAGTTCTCAGTAAGCAGCATATGCTGTATTTAGGAATGAGAATCGGACAACCTGTGCCGTGAATTAAGCTTTAGGAACAGCTTCAAGTATTTTTTTATCATTATTTATTTTTAATGACTTTTTATGGAGACTTACTGATTATTGACTTCCTTTCTGTTATTACCAAAAAGTGAAGCAAAACAGAATTGATAGGCATTGACCAGGAGTGATAAGCAAGGCACAGAGCAGGGAGCGTCCCACGAGGGGTAGGGCCCCTACCAGGGCAGGGGGTGCTCCTTCCGGGAGAATAAACGAGGCGCTGCTGCCACGCAGCACGGAGCTTACTCTTATTGGAAGAGGCGCCAAGGAGGCCATGAAGTCCAAGGTGTTACGCCCTATGTATAGCTCTATCTGTTTTCTTTACAAAAGGAAAAAATGTTACCAAAAAAAATTTTAAAAAAAGCTCTCTATTATCCAAGTATGAGCAATGGCTAACAGCTCTCCAGCCAGGTTGTGGCTCCAAGTCCTGAGGGTGGGAGCAGGAAGGGGGCCACAGGGACAGGCAAAGTCAAGGAGGGAAGGACACAGCGACAGGAATGTGCTCACTCTGTACCCTCTCCTGAAGCCGGGTGCACCCCTTCCTGCAGCCGGACCCCCGCGGCTGAGGTCGGGCAGGCAGACCCGGAGACACGGACACAGGGAGTCAGGACAACTCCCCTTTCAGTCGGGGGCCCACCGCCTGCTCCCCATGCCCACGAACCCCTCCTGCTCCTCTTTTGACTGAGGGGCTCCCATGTCCCTGGGCTTCCCTGGGAGCAGGACTTAGTGTGTTGAGCACTCCGTGTCACACCCTCCCAAGGATCCTGTGGGGCAGGAATTCCTGCTCGCTTGGCACAAGGACAAAGCTCCGCTCCATAGCTCTGATCCCCTACGGGCCGACACCAGAAAGTCCCAAAGTGCTCACAAAGCTTGGACAGAGAACAAAGAATTCTTTTAAACCATAGCAACAGCGCAAACCGCAGACAGCTGGCGAAGCTCAGGGTCCAGCCTGGAGTCCCCTGGCACCAACAGGAACCTGTGGAGGACGCATTCCCAGGTGTGGCGTCATCTCCACATGGGATGTTTCCAAAGCAGGCGGGGATGCGGTGCCTCTCCCCATCCCCGTGAAACCTCAGCCCACCGTCGGCAGCTTGGAAAGGCACATGGGTGCATTCAGCCCTGTGCTGGAGGATAAATGGGCATCAACAACGACACCAAGTTCAAAGCTGCAAATCCCCACTGACACAGACCTGGAGCTGTAGGTTGAACCCACAGATATTTGTTCCTTCCAGTAGATGGCAGGTAGTGTGGCCGTCCCACGTTCCTCAGGCCCTTGGCAAAGACGAGCACATTCCCACTCTCAGATGATCATGGGTTTTGCCCAGTTAAGTTGTAACCATAAAATCAAGAATATCACCATCAGCAATAGACCTCTGAAATGTAACAGCGTTCTGCACATGGAATAAGCGTAAATCCTCATGGGTCCTGAGCCGATCCCGCCACTCATACAGAGCAGCTCCCTGTGCCCTGGGACACCTAAGACAAACCATGCACTTCGATGTGAATGAACTCAGATCTCTGACTGTTATGCATTTGAGTTTGTGGGGAAAGCACGGGACAGCAGGTCCTGTGCTCCAGGCCCTCACCTGCCCATCAGGTAGACAGCCACAGGAGAAGAAAGTTCTTAGACCATCTAGGTGTCTTGAACATGGTGGATAGGCCAGTCCACATTCTGTTTCCTTCTCAAAATGTCTATCAGTCCCTGACAGCCATGTCTTGGAAGACGTTCTGTATCTTCGGTCAGTGTGTGGAGGAAAGCATCGGTAAGGCCATGCAGGTAGGAAAGGAAGGCAAGGATGAAGAGGGTTCTGAGGGAGTCTTCAGCAGGACTCAGAGGCTCATTTAGTGCAGGAAACAGTGCAAATGAAGAGCCAAAGGCAGCAGACGGGAAAGTCAAGGAAGTAGGCTGGACACAGACAGAAACCCACGGGGTTAGACGTGCCGTATTCAAGGCCACCAATTCTGGGGTTCTATAAAAGCAGGCCTGTGCTCAGGGGGACGCTCACAGCTGGAGGCTTCATGGGTTCTAGAAACTCCCACGTGGAGAAGGCAGCGGAAGGTCTGAAAATGGACCCTAATAATAATAACTGACATTTCATGATCACTCGCGGTGTGCTATGTGCTGTGTTAAGCATTTTCCTGACACTCATTTGATCCAGTGTAGTTTTCCCCAGCTGCGATTTTAACCCACTTGACATCGCAGTCAGAATCCCTTAACAGAGCCCCACATAAATCAAAGAAAAGAGGAATTTTTTTCCACAAAGTGGTCGGTAGTGCAGGGCACCAGGGTGGCTCAGTCAGTTGAGCATCTGACTCCCGATTGCGGCTCAGGCCTGATCTTGGTGTTGTGGGATCGAGCCCCACATCCAGCTCCAGGCTCTGTGTGCAGAACTCTGAATTTCTCTCTCTCCCTTGCCCCTTCCCCTACTCCTGCTCTCTCTCTCTCTTTCTCTCTGTCTCTCTCTCTCAAATAAATAAATCTTCAAAGTGGTCAATAGTGGAAAGGGATGCAGGAACCATCAGACTGAGGCCTGAAGAACAGAGACAGACCGGCCAGGGTGATTTATGTGTGTCATATCAGAGGAGTTGTGACGAGAGTCCAGGACCTGGGGAGTGACCCAGGGAAAGAGCAGCTGACAGGGAGTGTGTGGAGACAGTGACCTAGGCCATTCACCTCACAGTCGTGTTAGTAACAATGACAAGCCCGTTAAGATCACAGCTGGAGCAGCAGGCAGGTCCCAGGAGGAGTTTCCAAACCTGGAACCTACTGGACCTGTTGGGAGACATAAATGCGAGGGGCCAGGGAGGGACAAGAATCAGTCCCTCCTACTCCTGGACAGGACTTTCAAAATCTGGCCTTTTGCAGGGTCCATGGATCTGAGCAAAGCCCGCACAACTGAGGGGGATGTTGTCCTCCTCTGGTCTCTCGGGCATGTGTCTCTTCTGTGTCATGAAAAGTCAACAAGCGGCACCTTGTTTACTTAGACTGAGTCCGGGTTATATATTAAGCATTCAGACCAAAAGGCAGAAGGCATATCAGGATCCCTGATTCACGCTCACCTCCTCTGAGCTCACTCCTCCTGGCTGGGGCCGGGAGCCTTCCCAGGCTATGACTTATGCACATGGGCGCCCACCGGCTCCTCCTGCGGGATGAACAATGTGGGCACACGAGGCACAAATCCGACTATGATAAGCACTGTCTACATAGGGGTTTTTAATTTGATAAGCTGTGTTTTTCTGGGGCTCAGTGAGATGAGTGATGCATGTTTGGTTTCTCTGACTCTAAAGCCTTCTGATGTAAGCAGCCCTGGTTAGTGAGCCCCCCACCCCAAGACGAGTGCATGTCAACCAGGGATGTCAGTGCTCGTACTTCACAGTTTCCAGTGACAAGAACTTTATGTCAGCGAGGCTAATTCAGAAAGACACTTTATTTTGTTGATAAGCTCCCAAGTTTTGATTTTACCTGTCACCAGTCAATACATCTAGAGTGAAAACATGTCTTTCTACAGTATCTACAAATTATTGTTAAGAGTAGTCGAGAGCTTATAAGACACTTTAAGGTGCCTTGTTACAATTCACCCTTTAAAGTACTGACATACTCAGATGAGTACTAGAATTCTCACTTTCATTTGACGGAAGGAAACTGAGTCTCAAAAATTGAGTGACTCATGCAAGGTCACACGTCCGATGATAAAACCAGATTTCAAGCTCGCAGTGGGAGATAAGATGCAATTCCATTGCAAACATCAAAAACAGAAAGAAGAGAGATCCTCCTCCCCCTGAAACAAATCAAGGAGAGTCAAGAATTGAAGACAATGCTGAATCCCCCGATGGTCCAGCAACGAGGAGATGACAGGCTCCTTACACAGGTGGGGGATGAAGATGGTTGGGCCCAACAAAGGAAGAACAGAAGTTTGGCAACTGAGGGTCAGGTTCCCAGGAGTACCAGGCACCCCGTAAGCCAGAGGACAGACAGATCATCGTGACCCTGCCCCAGGTGAAGGTCAGGTGGGGACTACCAGTGAGCTAATCTCAAACTTGAATTCGCTGCTGTTCTTTCAGAAAAGAGCATGAAAATTTCAGCGAATATGAACATCAGTGATCTCATAAGCCCCACTCACTCCCCGGCACCCATTCATTGAGCCCTGAGTGTGTTCCAGGCACGGCATTGGCTCCTGGGGGCATGAGATAAACAGTACCGCTCAACAGATCTTCAGCAGACGCGGAGGATCAAACCCTCCTTATCAAAGGCCAGATGACAGACTCTTGATAAAGTGTTCGCCTATCTCCTTAATCAGTTGCCCCATGCCTGCCTCTGCTCTTTTCCAGTAAGTTCACCGATTGGTTTTCTTTTGTACAGAGGCATTAAGAGAGTATTTGCTCCACTTGGGGTTTTGAGCCCATTTTAACCCGTTTATGTTTGCAAGCTATAGCTCTGGGTTTGTAAATCCTCTGGTTATGTGTTATGCTGCTTCATTACCCATGGTCAGTACTGAAAATGTTCATGATTACAGTGTCTTTTGTGCCCTAAATTCCGACAAAAGCTAGGGCTTCCATTTGCCTAGAGCCACCTGTCTATTTGTAAAGGAAAAGTGAGAGCAACTATTTTCCCATGTTAGGTGCCCAAGGAGAAAGCAGCTGGGAGTCCACCGGGCTCATCAGAGCCATGATTCAGATAGAGCCTCCCCTGCCCGCCTCCCTCACCTCCTTGTCCCCACCACTGTAGTCCCCCAAAACACACCTCGGTGCCTAGGTCATCATCCAGCACGGTGACATGAACAGAGTCAGCATTTTAGAACCAGGTACTCAATTAAATGAAAAACACTCGCTTTTCGAATTTCTCACCAGGTTCCTAATTACTGCATTGTTATCAAGAGTCAGATGACAGGCTATGGACAGGATACGTTTATGTGTTGTCATTACCCGAATCTGCAGACCCCCCAAACCCAAGCTCACGTGTGGTGGCAGTGAGGAAGGAGAAGGGGAAGGTGGTCCCTCCCACCTTCAGGAAAGCCTAGATCTGACTAGACGGGGGGTCAAGTTATGAACCCAGGAAAGCAGAGATCGTAAGGCTGAGAAGGAACGAGGAGGTGAGATCGGGTAGGAATGAAAATCGAGACAGCTACTATGTCTGCCTGTTAATACAGGTGTTCGAGCAGGCTGGGATGTATTGGGCGTGGAGGGAGCCAGCGCACCTGCCGTGGTGCCGGCCACCCCGGGGGAATCGGGTAGGGTGGGTGTCCAGTTAGCGGGTGGGCAAGGCCAATCATAATGTTTAGAATAGACAACATCTAGCTCTAGGGCACTTTATGGTTTAGAATCACTTTCCTGTGCTTTCTCTCCTTGGATCCTCAGAATGACTTCAGGAGACATAGCAAGTATTATTATTTGCATCTATTGATGATAAGACTGAGCTTGGAGGTGCTGGTCAGTTAGACCTCAAGACTACGTCTCCAGAAGCACAATGTGCTTTTCCTTCTGCACCTTGTTGGCTTAGGAAAGGAAGCCATGTCTCTCTCAGTAAAGCTCTTTTAACTTCATCATCAGCTTACACAACCCCACCTGGGACACCGAACCCGAATGCAGTGGAATTTCCCTCCTGGCGGGGGGGGGGGGTGTCCTCTGTGTCCACATCCTAAACTTGACTGTGTAGGATGAGTCCTAACAGCTTATAATCGGAACTGCCCAATCACGTACCTGTCTGCACCCCTGGGCTGTGGACTCCCTGAGGCAGGACCCGGGTCTCCTGCGCAATCTCGTCTTTGATGTTGAGCACCATCCCTGGTGGCAAGCACTCTGTAAATATTTGTTAAATTAACTGAACAGGAAAACTCAATGTTAGACAGAGGAGTTCCTACACAAACTACCCAGAAAACTAAATGTTGAAATTTATTACAGTTTCCCTGTCCATAACTAATTTTATGTATAGATTCTACTTTTTACAGAGTCAAGTAAACTCATATTTTATAAAAATGATTTTTACCTCCAAAATTCAAAATGGATCCCATTTACATTGACTGTTTCAGCCCAATACCCTTGTGATATTGCCACAGATTGAAGGAAGTAATTTTGGATGAGTGGATGGATGAGTTGCCAAAACTTGAGTTAACTGGTGGGTGCCAGATTTTCTGTTAACTAGCCATCCATTTCAAGGATAGAAGCTCTTTCAGTAGGTAAGTATTCAGTAGGTAACTTTCAATATAACTGATAATTGTGAATGTTCTTGCTGGCTTTATTGGGAATAATTAGTACCTCCCAGACTCAATGGTTTGCTTCAATTGTAATATTCATAACATTCACCAGGATCATATTTTATCTTTGTGGGATTTTATTTTTTAAAAGATTAGAATAAGCAAAGGACGTTTATATCAAGGGATACCTGGAATGGGAAGGTGTACAGCTTAAATATGTGAAACACCAGGTTTATCTCCTGGCTGTATCCTTCCATGTTTTGGACGTTCTCAAGTAACTGAAGGAAAGAGGATTGCAGGGAGGCTCAAAGAGCAAAAAGGGAAAAGAACTGTTTACTAAGGTCAAAACCTTATGCTCTCCCTAAAAACAAGGCAAGGGCACGAGTCATTGAGAAACGGCCCCTGAACCATGGCTTGCAGAACACATGGGTTCACGTCCCGTTCAAGATCTAAATCAACCCTTGGTCTCTGAATTGTCCAACAGGATTTTCTGGCGTCGGCAAGTTCACGTGACATCAGGGATCCGACCCAGCACCATTACCAGCTCCTTCCCCCAGCTCATGTCCAATGTGGACGCAGCTTATGAAGTGGCTGACAGGGGCACCGCTTACTTCTTCAAAGGTACCCTCAGATCCATGAGGGACAGGAGCGGCTGGGTGCAGTACCCAGCATGTTGGGAGCATTTAGTCCTTGGAGCATGTGGTCAGGAATGGGGGAGCGCGCCCAGTCACCCCTCCTCGGGCTGGCCATGAAATGCCACTCTGTTGTTCTATAACAGTGGCAGGAAGGGCAATGACTCTCACAATGTTCTCAGAGCCGACTCTCTAACTGAGAGAGATGCCGTGTGAAGCGACAGTGCCCAGGGTCAGGGGAGGCTGCAAACCTGGTCTCTGCCCCTCAGGGTGACACGGCATACTCCACTGAGAGCCTCTAGTCAACAAATCCAACATGGCACCCCGAATTAGGAGAATGATGCCCTTGCTGTGTGTCCTGCTCAGAAGCAGGACCCTAACCCTGACTGTAGCCCTAACCCGTGACTCTGGGAGGTGAGCACAGTCAGTCTCCGGCTCCAGCCCTTTACCAGCAGAGTGGCTTTGGGGAATTATCTAACTGATCTGAGCCTTCATTTCTTCCTGAGCTGGTAAGTGAATATCACCCTCAAAGATGTGACAGTGGCTGGCCAATGGGTGTCACCCAGTAGGGGGTACCTGCCAACTTCAGCTTCTTTTTCTTGATGCTGAGGGAGGAAGTTACAAGGCCAGTACTGGCTTGTGACTCACAGCATTTGTCTGTCACAGGCCCCTTCTCTCCCGTGCATATGTATGAGACTGAAATGAGGTTATACACATGAAAAGTATCTTGAAAAAAATTAATGGAAGAGACTTAAGATACAATCGTATCAAAATTATTGTTTTGCTAAGACATCACTAGAGATCCTTGCCTCCCAGAGCAGTTTTAATTGAATGAAAGCTTATATCTTGGGTTATAGCCATGACAACTGTCCCATAAACTGCTCCCATTTGAAATCCAGCATAGAAATCCTCAGGAGTGAAGTACATCTCCAAGTGGTACAGAGTTTTTGTGAATTTTAATTTCTATCTTCAGGCCCCCACTACTGGATCACAAGAGGCTTCCAAATGCAAGGTCCTCCTCGAACTATTTATGACTTTGGCTTCCCGAGGTACGTGCAACAGATAGATGCCGCCGTCTACCTCAAGGACGTGCAGAAGACCCTTTTCTTTGTGGGAGATGAGTACTACAGGTATGGCTTTTCTCCTTTTGATCGTCCACATGTATTCGAGGGGAAGAAATAGTCTTTTTGCACAAAAGCATGCAAAGCAAGTTTGCAGTAGGCCCTTTGACTCCTCTTGGCCCCTGGGGTGCCATTTACTCATAGTCAACACAGTCTCTAAGATAGAAAACCACCCAAATAATTCATTCATGAATCCCACTGTTTGTTCTCCAGCACATGAAACATCCTAACCCTTCATGCCTTTATTAACTGACACCCAGTGGCCTCAATGAGTGGACACTGCATCCCCAACTACATTTCTAGCCACAGGGAACACCTGGGGGAGGGGGTAGAACTGGGTGCCAAGGCATCCCAGAATGCTCTGTGATTTTGTGCAAAATGGATGTGATTATGACTGTGGGGCTCTTTGAGGGAAGCTCTTTTCCTGCTGCAAGGAAAAGCCCTTTTTGCTAAGTCCTTTTATCCGGCCCAGAACAAGAGGGCTCTCCTTACCCAAAGTGGATCATACACAGTTGTCCTGCCCATCTTGCAGGCCTGAGTAAGCTGCCATCTGCCATCCAGTCGCTCTTCCCAGGGTCACACCTCATCCCCCCTGCTGGGTTTCTTGCATTAACTGACCCATGTGAAGGCCGAGCAACCTCTTCCTCTGCACACCTCCCCACTCTACTCCCAGCTCTCATGTCCACAGTTCATCTGAACCTCAGAAGGCAGAAGTAAAAACAGATTCTAAGTAAAAACAACAGATTCTAAGCAGTTGACTATGCTAAATAATTTTTTTCCAGATGTTATGTATTTCTTTATTTGAAAGAGAGACCATAGAGGGAGAGGGAGAAGTGGACTCCTCACTGAGCAGGGAGCCCGATGCAGGACTTGATCCTAGGATGCTGAGATCATGACCTGAGCCATGGCCTAAATACTTGAGGTCCATGATAGGATCTGGTTGGAAGCAGGAAAGTACCCAACTTTGGTCCATGGGTTTTTGTTTTATTTTACATCACTTATTTAAGTTTTAATTTTTAATTCCAGTTAGTTAATGTTCAGTACTATATAATTTTTAAGTGTACAATGTAGTGATTCAGCACATCCATACATCACCCGGTGCGCATCACGACAGGTGCACTCCTTTATCCCCATCACCTGTTTCCCCATCCCCCCCACCCACCTACCCTCTGGTCACCATCAGTGTGGTCTCTGTGGTTCAGAGTCTGTTTCTGGATTTGTCTCTTTTTCCTTTGCTTGTTTGTTTTGTTTCTTAAATAACACATCTGAGTGAAATCATATGGTAATTGTCTTTCTCTGACTGACTTACTTCATTCAGCATAATACTCTCTGGTTCCATCCACGTCATTACAAATGGCAAGATGTCACTTTTTGATGGCTGAGTATTATTCCATTGTATATATACACTGCATCTTCTTTATCCATTCATCTGTCAATGGACATCTAGATTCTTTCCATAGTGTGGCTATTGTGGACATTGCTACTAAATGTTGGGGTGCATGTGCCCCTTCAGATCACTACGTTTGTATCTTTAGGGTAAATACCCAGTAGTGCAATTGCTGGGTCATAGGGAAGCTCTATTTTCAACTTTTTGAGGGTCCTCCATACTGTTTTCCAGGGTGGCTGCACCAGCTTGCATTCCCACCAACAGTGCAGGAAGTTTCCCCTTTCCTGGCATCCTCGCCAACATCTGTTGTTTCCTGACTTGTTAATTTTAGCCATTCTGACGGATGTGAGGTGGTATCTCACTGTGATTTTGATTTGTATTTCCCTGGTGCCAAGTGGTGTTAAGCACTTTTCCATGTGTCTGTCGGCCATTTGGATGTCTTCTTTGCAGAAATGTCTGTTCATGTCTTCTGCCCATTTCTTGATGGGATAATTTGTTCTTTAGGTGTTGAGTTTGGTAAGTTCTTTATAAATTTTGGATACCAGCCCTTTATCTGATATGTCATTTGCAAATATCATCTCCCATTCTCTCAGTTGTCTTTTGGTTTTGTTCACTCTTTCCTTTGCTGTGCAAAAGCTTTTGATCTTGATGAAGTCCTAATAGTTCGTTTTTGCCCTTGCTTCCCTTGCCTTTGGCAACATTTATAGGAAGAAGTTGCTGCAGCTGAGGTCAAAGAGGTTGCTGCCTAGATTGAGTTCTCCTTAAGGATTTTGATGGATTCCTCTTTCACATTTAGGTCTTCCATCCATTTTTTTCTTTTTTTTCCTTCTTCTTTCATGCATTTTGAGTCATTTTTGTGCATTGTGAAAGGAAATTGTCCGGTGTCATTCCTTTGCCTGTGGCTATCCAATTTTCCCAACCCTATTTGTTGAAGAGACGGTCTTTTTAACATTGGATATTCTTTCCTGCTGTGTAGAACATTAGTTGACCATAGAGTTGAAGGTCCATTTCTGGGCTCTCTATTCTGTCCCATTGGTCTATGTGTCTGTTTTTGTGCCGGTACCATACTGTCCTGATGATTACAACTTTGTAACAGAGGTTGAAGGCTGTAATTGTGATGCCACCGGCTTTGCTTTTCTCTTTAAACATTCCTCTGTCTCTTCAGGATCTTTTCTGGTTCCATATAAATTTTAAGATCATCTGTTCCATTTCTTTGAAAAAAGTTGATGGTATTTTGGTAGGGATTGCATGAAATATGTGTATTTCTCTAGGTAGCATAGATATTTTCACAATATTTGTTCTTGTAATCCATGAGTATGGAATGTTTTTCCAATTCTTTGTGTCTTCCTCAATTTCTTTCCTGAGTACTTTATAGTTTTCTGAGTACAGATTCTTTGCTTCATTGGTTGAGATTATTCCTAGGTATCTTATGGCTTTGGGTGCGATTTTAAGTGGGATCAACTCCTTAATTTCTCTTTCTTCTGCCTTGCTGTTGGTGTATAGAAATGCAACTAATTTCTGTGCATTGGTTTTATATATCCTGCCACTTTACTGAACTCCTGTATGAGTTCTAGCAGTTTTGGAATGGAGTCTTTTGGGTTTTCCACATAAAGTATCATATCACCTGAAAAGAGTGAGAGTTTGATTTCTCTTTTGCCAATTCAGATGGCTTTTATTTCTTTTTGTTGCGTGATTGCTAAGGCTAGGACTTCTAGTACTGTGTTGATTAACAGTGATGATAGTGGACAGGTCTGCCATGTTTCTGACCTTAGGGGAAAAGCTCTCAGTTTTTCCACGTTGAGAGTTATATTTGCTGTGGGTTTTTCATAGATGGATTTTATGATATTGAGGTACATACCCTCTCTGTCTATACTGTAAAGAGTTTTGATTAAGAAAGAATGCTGTACTTTGTCAAATGCTTTTTCAGCATCTATTGAGAGTATCATATGGTTCTTGTTCTTTCTTTTATTAATGTATTGTATCACATTGATTGATTTGTGGATGTTGAACCAACCTTGCAGCCCAGGAATAAATCCCACTTGGTCATGGTGAGTAATCCTTTTAATGTACTGTTGGAACCTACTGGCTAGTATTTTGGTGAGAATTTTTGCATCCATGCTCATCAGGGATATTGTTCTGTAATTTTATTTTTTGATGGGGTCTTCATCAAAGTTTGGGGATCAAGGTAATGCTGGCCTAATAAAATGAGTTTGGAAGTTTTCCTTCCATTTCTATTTTTTGGAATAGTTTCAGGAGAATAGATATGAATTCTTTAAATGTTTGGTAGAATTCCCCTGGGAAGCCATCTGGCCCTGGGCTCTTGTTTGTTGGGAAGTTTTTGATGACTGCTTCAATATCCTTATTGGTTATGGTTCTGTTCAGGTTTTCTATTTTGTCCTGGTTCAGTTTGGTAGTTTATAGTTTTCTATGAATGCATCCATTTCTTCCAGATTGTCTGATTTGCTGGAGTTGCTCATAATATGTTCTTATAATTGTTTGTATTTCTTTGGTGTTGGTTGTGAGCTCTCCTCTTTTATTCATGATTTTTATTAATTTGAGTCCTCTCTCTTTTCTTTTTCATATGTCTGGCCAGGGGTTTATCAATCTTATTAATTCTTTCAAAGAACCAGTTCCTAGTTTCATTGATCTGTTCTACTTTGGGGTTCTATTTCAGATTGATTTCTGCTCTGATTATTTCTCTTCTTCTGCTGGTTTAGGCTTTATTTGATGTTCTTTCTCCAGCTCCTTTAGGTGTAGGGTTTGTTTGCATATTTGAAACCTTTCTTGTTTCTTGAAAAAGGCTTGTATAGCCATATAGTTTCCTCTCAAGACTGCCTTTGCTGCATCCCAAAGATTTTGAACAGTTGTGTTTTCATTTTCATTTGTTTCCATGAATTTTTTTAAATTCTTCTTTAATTTCCTAGTTGGCCCATTAATTCTTTAGCAGGATGCCCTTTAGCTTCCATGTATTTGAGTTCTTTCCAACTTTCCACTTGTGATTGAGTTCAAGTTTTAAAACATTGTGATCTGAAAATATGCAGGAAATGATCCCCGTCTTTTGGTACTGGTGGATATTTGCTTTGTGACCCAGGATGTGATCTATTCTGAAGAATGTTCTATGTGCCCTAGAGAAGAATGTGTATTCTGTTGCTTTGGGATGGAATGCTCTGCATATATCTGTGATTTTCATCTGGTCCAGTGTGTCATTTAAAGCTTTTATTTCCTTGTTGATCTTTTGCTTAGATGATCTGTCCATTTCAGTGAGGGAGGCTCTTAAAGTTCCCTACTATTATTGGATTATTGTTTATATGTTTCTTTGGTTAGTTATTAATTGTTTTGTATAATTGGTTGTTCCATGTTAGGGGTATAGATACTTAAAATTGATAGATCTTCTTGTTGGATAGAGCCTTGAAGTATGATATGGTGTCCTTTCTCATCTTTTACTATAGTTTTTGGTTTAAATCTAATTTGTCTGATATGAGGATAGCCACCTCAGTTTTCTTTTGATGTCCATTAGCATGGTAAATGATTTTCCACCCCCTTACTTTAAATCTGCAGGTGTCTGTGGGTCTAAAATGAGGCTCTCGCAGATCTTGTTTTTTTATCCATTCTGATACCCTGTGTCTTTTGATTTAAGTATTTAGTCCATTTACATTCAGGGTAACTTTTGAAAGATATGAATTTAGTGCCATTGCATTGCCTATAAGATGAGTTCAGTGTATATTGTCTCTGTTCCTTTCTGGTCTGTTACTTTTGGGCTGTCTTTACTTAAAGAACCCCTTTCAAATTTCCTGTAGGGCTGGTTTTGTGTTTGCAAATTCTTTGAGTTTCTGTTTGTCCTGGAAGCTTTTTATCTCTCCTTCTATTTTCAGTGACAGCCTAGCTGGATATAGTATTCTTGGCTGCCTATTTTTCTTATTTAGCACCCTGAATATATCATGCCAATCCTTTCTGGCGTGCCAGGTCTCTGTGGATAGGTCTTCTGCCAATCTAATGTTTCTATGTAAGTTTTACTATTAGATGGCAGAGTGTTGACCTATTTTTATTGATTTTGATGGGGGTTCTCTGTGCCTCCTGGATTTTGAGGCTTGTTTCCTTCTCCAAATTAGGGAAGTTCTCTGGTATAATTTGTTTCAATATACCTTCTTCCCCCCTCTCTCTTCTTCTTTTGGGATCCTAATTGTTCTAATACTGTAACGGTAAATACAATGAAGGGTTGGAATATGACTAAAGATGAAAACTTGAAAAGATTTTTTAAAAAGGAATCAGTAAGAAGTTGGTTGAAAAAAGAAACAAAAAAAATTTAAACAAGGGAAAAAATATGGGCACCTGGGTGGTTCAGTGGGTTAAAGCCTCTGCCTTTGGCTTAGATCATGATCTCAGGGCCCTGGGATGGAGGTCCGCATTGGGCTCTCTGCTCAGCAGGGAGAGCTCTGCCTGCCTCTCTACCTACTTGTGATCTATCTCTCTGTCAAATAAATAAAATCTTTAAAAAAAAAAAAAAGGAGAGAATGATCAGATGAAAGACTAGAACAAAGCCATATGCTAGATTTAGGGTATATTTTGGTCTGTTAGAAGAAACCGTATCCCAAAAGTTTAAAGAAAGAAAAACATTTATATATATATGATATATATATATATATATATATATATATATATATCATATATATATATACAAGAAATAAGGTTAAATACAATGAAGGGATAGAATATGACTGTAAAAATGAAAATTTAAAAAGATTTTAAAAAGAAATTGATAAAATGTTGGTTAAAATAGGGAAGAAGAAAAATTCAAGAAAAAATATAGAAAATTTTAAAAATTAACTTTGAGAGACTAAAGAATCATGGGTAAAAAATCATAAACTTTATGTGCGGCATTCCCCTGGCTCTGGAGTTCCTCGGTTCTCATTGATCAGCGAGTTTGGTCTTGGCTGGATGTTCTCACTGATCTTCTAGGGGAGGGGCCTGTTGTTGTGATTCTCAAATATCTTTGCCGCAGGCGGAACTGCCCCGCCAGGGGCCAGGCTAAGCATCTGCGCACGTTCGCTCTTGGCAGCTTTTGTTCCCTGACTGCTTTCTGTACCACTTTGGAGGCCAGGAGTGAAGATGGCGGCCTCCCAGTCTCCAGCCTGGAGGCGAGGAGAGCTCGGGGCCCTACTCGCCAGTGCACCCCCAGAGAAAAGCCATCAATTAAGCCTGTCTCCCTGGTCTCCAGCCATGCCCCATGTCACCTGGTTGGTGACAGAGCGTTTCTATCTCTGGTGTTTGGCCCCGTGTGGAGTCTCCAAACCCAACAGATTCCCACAGCACGCTCCCACGACACTCCTCCTGGTGGAGGAAGGAGGGGGTCTCCCCAGATCTGCCACCTGTACTCAAAGAGCAGTGGCCTGACTGTGCCTCAGATCACGGTGTAAGGTAAGCCTGAGCTGAGAGCCCTTTCCTCAGCTCCGTCTATGCAGCCAGCTTCCCCGCTCTGATACCTGGGAGTCCTGCTGCGTTCAGTCACCCCAGGTCCTTCTGTGACCCCGTGAGTCCTGAGACCACACTGTCCCCGTGAGGTTCCACCCCCCACCTAGCCTCTGGGGCGACGTCCCTGAGTGGAACAGACTTCTAAAAGTTCTGATATTGTGCTCCCCGATATTGTGCTCCCGTCGCGGTCTGTCTTCCTGAATATCACCTCGGATTCACTTCTCTGCACATCCTACCTTTCAGAAAGTCGTCGCTTTTCTGTTTGTAGAATTGCTGCTCTTCTTCTCTTCGATCTCCCATTGAGTTTGTAAGTGTTCAGAATAGTTTGATAACTATCTAGCTGAATTCCTGGGACCCAATGAAATTTAGGTCTCCTATTCCTCTGCTATCTTGCTCCTTCCCCCTTATCGGTTAGTAGGGTATTCTTAAATCTCCATGTATTTGTGGTCTTTCCAATTTTTTTCTTGTGGCTTACTTCAAGTTTCATAATGTTGTGGTCTAAAAAGATGCATGGTATGATCTCAGTCTTTTTGTATTTATTGAGCCCTGATTTGTGACCCAGGATGTGATCTTTTCTGGAGATGTTCCATGTGTACTCGAGAAGAATATGTATTCTGCTGCTTTAGGATGAAATGTTCTGGATATATATGTGAAGGCCATCTGGTCCAGTGTGTCATTCAAAGCCATTGTTTCCTTGTTGATGTTCTGCTTAGATGATCTGCCCATTGATGTGAGTGGGGTATTAGAGTCCCCTACTATTATTGTATTATTATCAATGAGTTTCTCTGTGTTTATTATGAATTGTTTTGTATATTTGGGTGCTCCCAAGTTGGGGGCATAAATATTTACAGTTGTTAGATCTTCTTGTTGGGTAGACACACCAATGATGATACAGTGACTGTCTTCATCTCTTGTTACAGTCTTTTGTTTAGAGTCTAGTTTGTTCCATATAAGTATTGCTACCCTGGCTTTCTTTTACATGACATATGGTTCTCTGTCCCTCACTTCCAATCTCACTTTTCAATCAAGTCTTTATATCTAAAACAAGTCCCCTATAGGCAGCATATAGATGGCTCTTATTTTTTTATCCACTCTGTCACCCTATGTCTTTTAATTGGAACATTTTGTCCATTTACATTCAAAGTAGTTATTGATAGATAATGTATTTAGTGCCACTTTATTACTTGCTTTGGGGTTGTTTCTGGAGCTTTTCTCTGATCCTTTCTTATCTTTGTCACTTTCATGTTTTGCTGATACTCTTTAGTGACATATTTGGATTTCTTCCTCTATTCTTCCTGTTTCTTAGTGATTTGTGATTTGTGGTTACCATTAGGTTTGTATATAACCCCTTTAGCAGTCTGTATTAGGTGGATGGTCATTTAAGTTTGAACCCATTCTTTTTTCCTCTCCTCTCTGCATTTTAGGTAAATGTTACTGTATTTTGTATCCTTTCGTTATGAGTTCCTTTTGTTATGATGACTTACAGAAATATTCATTTTTACTGCTTTTGTGTTTCCTGCTTTGATACTGTCACTTTTGGTCTCTCCTTTCCACTCAAAGAGGACCCTTTGCTATTTCTTGCCGGGCTGGTTTAGTGGTCACGAACTCCTGCCGTTGTTGTTTGCCTGGGAAACTCTTCAACTCTCCTTCTGTTCTGAATCCTAGCTTTACTGGCATATCACCTATTTTCAATAACTATTTCCATGGCATAAAAGAAATGTATAAATGAGGACATGTGACCTTCCACCTGACTTATATTTTCTCCAGTCTAGCATTGAGAAAACAATATAACAGATCCATTTTGTGAAGAGGAAACTGTTTTTTCTAGAAATTAATGCCAAGCAAATGTAGACCCTGCTGACTCCAGGCCACTGAGAGCCCTGGGAGTGTTGCTCAGAGTATCACTTGGTGTCTTGACTTGTCCCTTCCAGTCCAGTGATTAAACCACTGAGCTGGCTATTTTTCTTTCAGAACTTCCTTTCTGGATTCCTGATGGTAATTCATTTATTAAGCCCCTAATGTCTGCTGGGCAGATTCCCCGAAGTCTTTCTTTAAGATAAAGTGGCTGACACCTGACATACAGGATGGAGACACCCACTCCCCTTGTGGAATTTCAGAGAACGAGACTGAGAGATGCCCATAGAAGCATGTGTGGGGGAGTGTGAGGGCATGCGTGTTATGATTATTCAGTTAATTTCTCAGAGATTGCTCACTGCCTGACTCTCACTGTGGGGACTCTCCACTCTCCTGTTATTTCAGTTCTCCATTCATTGCCTGGTCTTTGGACTAATCTACCACCCACCAGCAGAGCCTACATCTCCAGCCAGGCGGAAGTGAGGCTTAGCAGCTAACACAAGAGACTTCATGAGAGATTTTTAATTCTCTGTAAAACATAAGCTTGGGGAGGGAGAGCGTCTCTGATTTTAATGAGGCCTGACTCCCCTACCTACCCCAGCCCATGGAGATCACAATGCACCTTTCCAACTAAGTTTCTGTGAGTGTCTATCAAGGAAAAGTCTTAATAATCTGGATAAAACAATTTTGTTAAAAAGTTGGTCTAAAGGATCCACTCAAATATCAAAGACTCATTTTGATGTTGAGGGAAGGAAACCACAGAGGGCACTCTTAAAATTACCCTTCCAAGGTTCTTGAGAATATTAAGTGAGTAACGCATGTCGACACAAGAACAGAGCCTGGTACATAGTAAGTGCTCAGTAGAGTAACTGCCGAGTAGTTGTAGGAACTCATGTGGTGATCAACAAATACCTGCTTCAAAAGTCGTGATGATTAGTGAATAATCATTTAAACCTCGGTAGTTCTCTGAGCAGCGATCCAGTCAAAGAGCAGCTCAAAGGGAATTTCCTTTGGAAAGACCAAAGGCCCCAATATTGCACTGAAACTCCTACTTTTGGCAAAACATAAACCGTCCTTCCACCACGAGGGTCCTATGTCGTACATACTCCAATATACGGGTTTCTACACTAAAGAATAAGGCAGACAACCTTGATCTCCAGCTTAGAAGTTCAGAAAAGCTGTGGGTAGCTGCTCCATTAACGAACCCTCCCCCCCAAACTCCACACCCCCCCCCCTTGTAGTAGAGCCTCCCCTGCAGGACATCTTTACTGCCACAGGAAGCCATGTATTGGTGAGAATTATGCTCAGCTGCTGGTAGGACCCAAAAGTAGCTGTAGCTGAGCCACATAATGGACTGTTTTTCTCAT
>PITA01026558.1:0-22442 GCA_004023965.1 Spilogale gracilis
CTTGCTGGAATAAAAATGAAGAATTCATAGTTACAAAGATCTGAACATTTGAGTAAAATTCCTACCATACTACCTTGTAGATCTTGAGCCAACAATTTCCTGTGGCTAAAGAGAATGGGAGAGGACTGTCTTATTTAGAAAAACCTATCTCAATTTAGTGGAAATGAATTTCTAGTCTGTTTTACTCAGACAAAATTACCTTATTACACCAAATTCAATGATACTCAGTAAAATCATAGCTCTCTTTAGTACCACAGTCATTTCATCTTGCTAAACCTAAGGACTCTAACCTGTAAAGGGAAGATGATAGCAGATAGAATTGATATGAATATGGGTGAGAACCACTCTCTTGGGAAATCCTTAGAAACGATGATTCTGAATGTCAGTGGGATAGTATAGGTAGAAATATACTCTGATGAAGAAATTGTTACTACACTCCAAAGTTATGCCTTACTTCTCCCATCCACTTTTATTGGTAAGGTTTATCCAAGAACTACTGTCTGATGTTTGCTCACCAAGTCCATGTGGATTTAAACCTCAGAGCTGTTGGTGAAAGTGAGAAGTCATCAGAGCAAGCCAAAGAAAAGCACAGTAACACATCAGTGGTTTCAGCAAATTAGCTTCCCAATTGTTCATTTGGAAAATGACCCTTATGGAAGCAGAAATATAGACTCCTGAAATTTAATCCAACTGTGAGTTCAATAAAGTCAAATCCTCATGGATTTAAAAACAAACAAAGGCCATTTTATTGTTTCATGGCACTGGGCCTGAGTAAAGCAAACTACTAGCAAAGTAGTTCAGCAAAAGCCATTGCCTTCCATTCCAAAACATTTGTATAAGGAAGCTGAGGCACTGTAAGACTTTATGCAAACAGAATATTCAGTGTGTATATTTTTTCAAGGAAAATAATCTCTGTTGAACTTTAGCTTCAAGTGAATATTTCAAAAACCAGTACTGGAAAAATGACTGAATCCATTAATATATATATATTTTCTAAATGAAATGGCTTTGCCTATGCTAAGTAAATACATAAACTATAAAATATCAAATGATATTGCTTTTGCTTTGGTGGGCAAGTGAATTGACTTTTTATGGAAAGCACATCCTTCCTTTTGTTTATATGAAAAATGATAACCCCAATTAACACCTTAAAACTGGAAAAATCATGGATCTTTGTAGTCAGACAACTTCACTTAATGTTGGGTTCTTCAATGACCAAAATGTGGAAAATAATGTCCCCCATCTTTCAAGGTAGTCTTGATAATTAAAATAGGTAATGCTGATCACCTTCAAAGTAGTGAGCATTTAAAAAAATCTAGAATCAGTGTCCTTGGAGTAATCCTACTCTCTACTATTTCATTGTAATAGTTGATTTTCTGGATATTGTCTGTACAAAGCTTAATTCTAGTTTGGGGAATTCTTTCAAGTTAAAAAAAAGTAAATAATACTTTCATGTTAAGTAATGTCTCAGAAAATTTCCTTACTGCCCACTGGCCCAGGCATTTGTTTTCACCATTTCACAAAAATTAATCTCAAAGACATCATCAGTGACTTTTGGTAAGCATTTCTTGGAATATGTCCTTTATTGGTGTCCATAATTTTGCTTTTTCCTTGTCCTTTGCCAAACTTTCCTTTTTAGGTTTCTTCCCAGCAACTTGCATATTGCCCTTCTCATTAAAATGTTGATGATCTTCAGGGTTATGATAACATCTTTTCTTCTGTATCATTTTACATACTGTTCAGGAATATTTTTGTCCTTTCATGATTTTAGTTACCTTCTATAGAGTGATGACTGTCATCATCCTTTGCAGTGCAAATCGTAATGTCCTACTGGACCTAACTCCCAGGGCTCTGTAAGTGTTCCAAGGTCACCAAGTACTAAACAAGGAGATCATCTCTCTTCCCTAATCCTCCAATGCTCTTAATAGTACTGTTTTCTGTAAAAATTCCAGTTGTTTAACAGGGCAACTTCTCACAATAATTACCAGAAAGAATTAAAAACTTTTTTTGTCTTGGTATATCACCAACCATGAAGAAAGAGTGATATTCTGGGAGTAAAGAAGGAACAGTTTCTCCTCCTCCACATCTAGAAAGACAGCCACCCCCTGCTTCCCTTGGAAGCATTACCTATCCACCCAAACCTCAGCTTCCACAATCCACTGGCTCTGCCTACAATCCCAAATTAGCCAATTTGTAAATTCTTACATAGTCTATAATGACATTTGCAATATATTTTTTTACTCCATTTACCCTAGTGAAAATGTATATTCCTAGAGTATAATAGGTGTTCAGATCTGATATATGTACTTGCCTAAATTTAACATACAATCTAGCTGTACTTACAATGTGTTTATTTACATCTACAACTGAATACTCTTTCCAGGTGCAACATGCTGCCTTATATTTGAAGGAACTTATGAACTATATAACTGGTGTCATAATGAATTACCTTAGGTACATCATAAATTAGCATGAATACATACAAATTAATCTTTTTACTCTTGCAATGCTCCACTTTTTCTTAGAACAGCTTTCTGTCCTTGTATCTCAGTCTACTTACTCTCACTTTTCCACAAAAGGAGGTTCCCCCAAGTACTGTTTTGGAGCTATTCTCTTATATTTACCTAACTGTTCATGATCTGTGACAATTCAATCTCTTAATATTTAAGGAATATTAACATATCAGCTTCCCTGAGGCCTTCCTTCTTGTATATCGGGTTATATATGAATTTTATTTTTCAAAGTATTTATTTAAACCTCCTAAAATTTTAAATGTAGTTGTCTTAATGAACAGTGTTTCTCCTGTCCAAAAATTTATTTTCCAATTTATTTGGGGGAAAAGGTGTGACAGAAAAGGCTGATTTTCTACTTAATATTTATATATGAAAAACAGAGACATTGATAGTGTAGTCCTGCTAAATGTCCATTGGGTTATTCCATATTTAGTATAATAAATGCTGGCAACTTGGGTTTCTAACAAACAATTATGTGGAATGTGTACATGTATTTTCAGGCTCAAATAGAATGAGGACCTAAATAAAAGCAAAGTATGTGAATTTGAAGTCAAATTCTGGATTTACCACAAGTTATATATTTAGCAATAAAAGTTTCTCTTCCTGAGGTCCTCCTGAGTAGAACTAGAAAATCTTTTCTTTTAATTTAGATTCAGTTAGCCAACATATAGTACATCATTTGTTTCTGATGCAATGTTCAGTGGTTTTTCAGTTCTACACAATACCCAGTGCTCACCACATACATGCGCCTCCAATGCCCATCACCCAGCCACCCCATATCTTCACCCACCTCCCCTTCCCCAAACCCCAGTCTGTCTCCCAGAGTCAAGAATTTCTCATGGTTCATCTCCTGCTCTGGTTTCCCTCACTTCATTTTTCCCTTCCTTCTCCTAATGTCCTCCATGCTTTTCCTTATGTTCCATATATAAGTGAAATCATAATTGTCTTTCTCTGTTTGACTTATTTCACTTAGCATAGTCTCCTCCAGTTCCATCAATGTTAATGCAAATGGTGGGTATTCATCTTTTCTGATGGCTGAGTAACAGTCTATTGTGTATATGGACCACATCTTCTTTATTGATTCATCTGTTGAAGGTCATGTTGGCTCCTTCCACAATTTGGCTGTTGTGGACATTGCTGCTATGAACATTGGGGTACCTGTGCCCCTTCTTTTCATGATATATGTATCTTTGGGGTAAATAACCAGTAGTTCAGTTGCTGGGTCATAGGGTAGCTCTATTTTTAACTTCTTGAGGAAGCTCTATAATGTTTTTCAGAGTGGCTGTGCCAGCTTGCATTCCCATCAACAGTGTAAGAGGGTTCACCTTTCTCCACATTCTCACTAACATCTGTCTTTTCTGTCTTGTTAAGTTTTAGCCATTCTAACTGGTGTAATGTGGTATCTTATTATTGTTTTGATTTGTATTTCCCTGATGACAAGAGAAATGGAACATTTTTTTCATGTGTCTGTTGGCCATTTGTATGTCTTTTTTAGAGAAATGTCTGTTCATATCTTCTGCCCATTTCTTGCATGGATTATTTGTTTTTATGGGTATTGAATTTGACAAGTTCTTTATAGATTTTAGATACCAGCCCTTTATCTGATAGGTCACTTTCTAGTTTTGTTGACTGTTTCCTTTTTTGTGTAGAAGCTTTTTATCTTGATAAAGTCCCAACAGTTCATTTTTGCTTTTGTTTCACTTGTGTTTAGAGACATGTTCCTGTGTCCAAAGTTGAAGAAAAAAGTTCCTGTGTCCAAGGTTGAAAAGGTTACTGCCTGTGTTATCCGCTAGGATTTTGATGGATTTCTGCCTCACATTTAGGTCTTTCATCCATTTTGAGTTTACCTTTGTGTATGATGTAAGGAAATGATCCAGTTTCATTCTTCTGCATGTCCAATTTTCCCTAGTGACAGTGTAATTGGGTTGCTAATTTTATGGGTTGCCCAACTACCAGTATTCTTTTTGTAACTCAGGTTTCATGCATTAAGATCTATGAATAAATTTATACTCTTGATACAAGGCAACTTGCAACAGGAATTCAAACTAGAACTTGGCAATTAGGGCTAGAAAAAATTTATGTGAAAATTCACACATTATGGCTTTTGCCAGTCACTCTTTAATTAATTAATTAATTAATAATTAAATGATCATAGCAATCAGGATTTAATGTTTAAGAAAATGAATTCTTTTGGGAGTGGATGAATTTGGGAGAGGATGTGATTAAATTTTCCTTAACAAGAGCACCTCGATTTGGAAGAGACAATGAGAGGAAACTCTTGGAAAAGTCCTGGGGATCATGGCTGCCCTATATGACTTATTGTGACTTTTGTTGGTTGTTTTGTTTGTTCATTGTATCTACTCAGAACTCAGTTTCCACAAAAACAGTGTTTTCAAACCTCCCTTATGTGAAAAATATTGAGAAATATAATAGTCATTAAAGAATTAAGGATTGTCAACTGTCAGTGAATAAGAAATATCTGTAGTTCTAGAAACTCAAAGCACTCTTATTTTCATAAACTTACCCCAGATTTTCTGAAAGAAACAGATAAATATTTATTTTATTGTGACAACAGTTAGTTGCCTTTTAATACTAAAACAGTATCAGGAAACATTATGGATATATTTTTTTAGAATCTATCTTTCCAAAGCCCAAAGATGAGATATGAAGCTATTTTATGATATTATAGCACACACAATGCCAGATTAAGTTCAATCATTGACCATGTTTCCTACGTTCTGGTAGAAAAAGCTTTCATTCTAAAGGCATAGCTTTTCTAAGAAGCAAAGAAATCCTGCAGATTCCAGGAACATCTTTAAAATAATTTATCAACTACATAAAATGAAAAAATGATAGAGTGGCTATGGAATCTATTTGTGATTTTTTTTTCTTTAGAGAATTTGTTAAGATTGTGCTTTTTAGTATGTATCTCACAGTGCAAAGAGCAGATGGAAAATAGATTTCTGAGTTAGCAGAGTATTTCAGTGTGTGCTCTAAAAGTCAAATCCTACCATGAAATATTTGGAGACAAGCCATACATTCTGTGAATGGGAGTTAGGAATATGAATTTCCTTGGGCAATTCCTGGAGCAGATTTAATGAATGGAATGAATAAACAAAAAGTCGATAGCACAGAAGATTCAGTAACTCATTGTTGCATGGAGAGAAGGGTAGACTAAACTAAATTACTAAGAAGAAAGTAGATTTTTAATTTGTTTTCTTCTCTTAAAATGGGAAAACAATCATCCAGAGCATTTAATGAATCTCATTGCTTTTACTGCCATGAAGACGTCTCATCTGACTGAATAGGCAGCAGAGTTCGTTAGCCTCGACTTGCAGCACTACATAGGTGCTGGTCGAGATAAGAAGCCTCTCGAGAAGCCTGTTCTGAAATATCACAGAACTAGTGGCCCCAGAAGCAGCTCATATCATCCCGTAACATCAGTGTTAGAGACCCTGGGACAGAAACAGAATGAAACTTTGAGGCTTCAGGAATTTTAAACCAGGATCAGCAATTTTAAACCTGAATTCATGAGAAAATCTTTGTGTCAAAATATGTCTATGCATTTAATAGTGATAACAACAACAATAAAAATCAGGGACTTTTCTGATCCTTTTCTATATCATTTTAATTTTTCTGTAATGTTTTACATGTAAGCTCCTTTTCTATATCATTTTAATTTTTCTGTAATGTTTTACATGTAAGCAAAGTAGACCCAGTCAAATCACTTTTTTTTCCCAACATGATGTGAACTTGAGAAAACTTGTCTTATGACAGTCAGGTGGTTGGAGTTTTTCTTAAACAAAGCTAGAAGGCTCCAGACACAAGAATCAATGCCTGAGCTCCCCATGGAAAGTCCTCAGAATTTATCACTCTCATCCTTATATCTAGAAAAAGCTGGAAACTGAAAATCAGTGCCTTTTCTTGGCATCATCAGAGAATGGAAATGAAGGGCAAACCACAACACCAAAATCTGGAGAGATGGGCACATCCAGAGAGATACAGGTACCAAGGCATGCTGGTCAGAAACTCTTCCATGACAATGTTCTTATTAAATTCACAGAATTGTTTGGTAGGTGGTATTATTATCACCAGCTCACAGAGGAGGAAACTAAGTTTCAGAGATGTTAAATAATTTATTCAAGGTCATAACTTTAAGATACGAGTCCCCATTAGCCTAATTCTAATGCTGTGCTCGTAGCTGGTTAACAACTGGTTGGGGGTGTGCTAATTTGTGACACTGGTCCATCTTCTTGGTGAGAAGACTTCCAACATGGCTTATTTCAAGCTAGTGATGTGCTGTCACTGAAGGTGTGCCGTTTATCCGGGGTTAATTGAAGGCTCTTGTGTGTACCCCTGGGAAAGTGGGGCTCAACTATAGCAGGACATTTATTTCAAGACTTTAAAATGGTAAAGTTAATTTTTATAAAATAGTCGCCATTGGAAGAAAGGCACAATATAAATCAGTAGGCTTTAATGTTCTTTTGAAATTTATAAAGACCAGCATCAGTAGGCAATTCATCAAGATGGGCTTTAATGAGCAACTTGGAAAGGGGCCTTGCAGAATTGCTGAAGGAGCTGGACTCGAACCTGACTGTGCTGAGGCAGTAGAGATAAGAGTTTGAAATATGAACTCTGCTAGGAGATTGCCAGGGGGCATTCCAACTCCGTCCCTTGGTAGCTGTAAGAATTCAACCCACAGTTCTTTCTTCTGCCTTAGGACTTGAGGTTTAAGGCATGTGGACCAGAGCGACTCATGACTGGTGCATACTAATTTCTCGGAGTCCCGGCCCACCTGGTTTCTGTATACTACCATAGATAGCATAATTAAAGTCTAATATGTTCCACAGGCAGGTAATCTAAGATCAAATTAAATAATAATGTAATACCTTACATTTGGGTAGGACTTATTTACAAAAATAGAGACTGCATATTGCTATTGTTCACTAAATAACAATCTTTTAAAGCAAGCAGGTTGAGTATGGACTGATGCTAAAGGTAAGAGAACAACATTTCAGAGATAAGAAATATTCCAGCTAAGACCTGAAACTATACATCCCAATTCTCAGCTCACTGTATTTTCTAGTGGTGATTGAAGCTAAATCTGAAGAGAAAAAGCCTTCTCTTAAGTAAACAATTGTCTCCTCAGATTATCCTATATGGGTGTTATTTCCCCTTTGAGGAAGAACAGCTCTTTCCAAAAGTGAAAGACTCAAGCTTCATTTACTGAACAGAAATTTCATACCATAAAGTACATTTTTTCTACAGAAAAAAAAATCAATCAACTCTTGAAAAAGCCCACTCACATTTTTTTTTTAAATTAGTGGAACACTAGAGCAACATAAATAGTAACATGCTTGCCAACTTAGTTTAATTTGAGTTAGTATTAAATCAGCTGCTAGGAAGTATGTCATGGGGCAGAGTAGGAAATGATTAATTGCCTACCGAGAGCCATCGATTGTCAGTTTATTAAGAGTTGAGATAGGAAAAAAAGGTCTTCAGGATGTGGTGGGGAGGGAAGCCTTTCCTCTCAGGTACGCAGGACAGCTGGGTTGAACCAGCCTGGCAATGCACTCCAGTGGGAGGAAACAGAGAATTACCAGAGAGATTGGTTTCATTGAACTTCCATCCTCTGAATATGATGAGGAGGACACTTGGGAGCATTTTCCACTTTTTGCACAAGTGGAAAGAGGGTAAGAATGTTATTGCAAGATATTTTTTGAGTAGTCCAAGAAATAATTGAATGTAATTCAGCTCAAATTAATGAAAGCTCATTATCTAGAGACGACAAAATTTAGGAGCCCAATATTTAATGTTAAAATTAATATATTTTAGTATAAGGCACACTAAAAGATTGCTAAATGTACTTAGCTAATCAAAAACAATGGTTTAGTATTTAAGCATTCTGTGAGTGGCATATTATTAAGACAGTCAGTAAAACTTCACAACAGTGGTTCACAACCTTCTTTGGGTCTGCTTGAGAGATAGATATAAGTTTTCTCTCTAGAAAAAATATGCACATGCAAATTTCATTCAGTTTTGAGTTTTATTATTCCCCTCTATCCCACATAAGTATTTAAGTTAAAAATCCCGGCTTTACATGAAGATTTCTAAGGTTTCAGTATTACGTTTTGAGCTAATTGTCCATCATTACAAATTACTGACTCTAGTCAGTAATTCAAAGTCTTGTCACACAGTATGGGAGTAGTAAGTGGTGCTGGACATGATGATTAGTTTCTTACTATAAAGGACCTTATTGCATCAGATTAATTTTTAGTGACTATTTAAATTTTAGTAACTGTTAAGGAATATGCTCTGTAATCGGCAAGAAAATGCCTTTGTATTTTCACTACTGATATGAGTACAATGCTTTTACCCACGTATCATGCTTGAAAGAGCTTCATGGCTTTAGTGCTGGTCAGTCTCAAATGGATCATATATATATATATGTATTTTTTTTTTTTTTTTTTTTGCTAGAGAGAGAGAGAGCACACACACACAAGCAGGGAGAGCAACAGGAAGAGGGAGAAGCAGGCAGAAGGGAGAACCAGGTTCCCTGCTGAGCAAGGAGCCTGATGCAGGACTCAATCCCAGGACGCCAGGATCATGCTCTCAGTCAGTCAGACACTTAACTAACTGAGCCACCAGGTGTCCTGGATTCTGTAAATTGTTAAGGATAACTCTGATTGGCCTATATTCTGGATGGGCTGATTCTCTGTTACTAGATTTGTCTTCTTCCGAGTTCCCTTTCTGTCATTTGGATTTTCATATCAGAGCAATATGAGATGTTCCCGCTGTACCAGATTGTGACAGAGCTTGAAATTGAGTTTCCAAGCCTAATCTGCCCAAGGTTATAGGGTCAGCAAGTACCAAGAACCAATTAAATTATAATGTAATACAGTTAATATAATATATTATAATATATTTATGTATCTAACTATATATCATATAAAAACATATACATCATATACATAATAATAATAAGTTATCAAAATTCTATTTTGTGTTGTTGTTATATTGTTTGTCTTGTTGTTGTTCACTCTATTAGATTTTGGTTTTGTCACTACCCTTTCTGTTCTGAACCTTTCCTGCTGCTTCAGATCCCACTTTACTTTTAAATGTTCTAGGCTCCCAAGCTGCCACATCCTACATGTAATATAGAATAATGAAGCACAGGTTCTAGGATTAAATCTGGCTAAATAGAAGATACAAACCTTGAATCAGTTCTAACATATAACGATACCCACTTACGTAGGTATATTAACCATGATCCTGTGAAATATAGAGGATTGTTGAAAGTCCAGAAGAGTTTGAGTATGTGAAAGCACTTGGAGATCAACAAAGTGAAAATCAAATTTAGGAGCTTACCATTGTTAACAATAACAGTAATAATTGAATTATGTTTTCATGAGATATTTGGAGCTTAAAATACTTGAGTGATATGATACTTTCTGTATCTGCCATATTGCAACAAAGTTTGATATGTTTTAAATATTTAATTTGGAATCAATATAAAATGTTAACATTCACTTGGCTAACATCAAGTTTGAATGTTCGGAATCCTTACCAAAAAGAAATTTGCAGTCTAGGGAGTGAGATAGGTTAACAGAGGTTATACATTTAAATTATAAATTTAAAAATGGACAGGGAGTAGTAACATGAGAGAAGATTGGACATGATCTTTAACTTATTCCATGTGGAAATAGGAACAGCAAATGTTTCAAATAAGAAGTCATAACTAAGTAAATGACTGAACTGTGAATGTATTTAATATTAATGATTTCACAAAGAAACTAAAGTACATTTTTATCAATTCATTGTCCACTGTTTAATAGTGAATGGCTGATGTGGATATGACAAGTGACTGAGATAAATAAAATCATCTCTCTCTATATATATTGACCTGTATACCTGATATAATTTTTTGAAAAGGCTCACATACTTCCAGTAAAATTATTCAGAGGCCAACTTACGACTACTAATTATGGTTCTGTATTAGTAAAGGTTCTGTAGGGAAAAACCAACAGGGTGTTTATACTACAGAAAGAGAGAGTTATTTTCTAGAAATGGGTCATGTGATTGTGGAGGTACAAGTTCAAAAATCTACAGAATGGTCCTGCAGGCTGGAGACCCAAGGGAGAGTTGTAGTCTGAGTCCAAAGGAATTCTGTTGCAGAATTCCTTCTTGGAAGAGGCCATTCTTTGGTCTACTAAGGTCCTCAACTGATTGGATGAGGCCCACCCACATTTTGGTAATTAATCTACTCTCCTCAAAGTCTACTGATTTAAGTATTAATATAATCTATAAAATACCTTCAAAGAAACATCAGAGTATGATTTGACCAAAATATCCAGGCATTATGGCTCAACCAAATTGACATATAAAATTAACCACCACGGGTTCCATTCCATCCAACATTCAGACATGCAACAAGCAGTTTCACCTCCCCATAATTGCATTTCCTTCAGGATTGGCTGGTGAGTAGAACTCAGGAACCAATATAGCAATATGTTCACAAATTCATGCCTGGAAAGACTTAGGAAAAACTACTGATACTGGATTTGCCTTCAACTGCTCTCAGTTTTCTTCTAAGGGCATCTAATGACATCTCCATTCATGTTTTACATCTTTCAAGGTCATTATAAGTTGGTTTGAATCTGGGGATCCATACGATAGTGATTATGCAAGAACTAAATTGGTGTTTTTGGAGCCATAATGCAGTTGCGTCTTATAGTGGGAGTTCAAGACAGGGTACATGACTGGGTTAGGCCAATTATGGTTACCATGTTCATGAGAGAAGACTTTTAACTTCTGTGTAGACATGAATAAGGATGTGGACAGCCCAGGACACTGCTGATGCTACACTGGAATTACAAGGGGGAAGAATTTGCCTGAAAAAAGCACCAATGTAAGAAGACACAAATGAGAGAGAAACAAAATCTTTGTCCTATTATTTGAGTCCTGGAGGGAAAAAGTCCTGAAATCAAATCTAGCACTAGATATTTCAGTTACATTATCCAGTAATTCCTCCTGCTTTTAAAATGTCATTTTTCTTATTGAATTTTCTATTAATGTCAACTAAAACCAACCTAGCTGAAATAGCTTTGTCTCTAAGTAATTTAGTACATAGTATATTTAGTATGTATAGTATTTAGTACATTTCTGGATGCGTTTCACTGCATTTATAATCAACATCCCAAGGGTACCTAGGATTTTTTGAAATAGAGATTAAAGGATATGAAAATATTAGAACCTCTATATGCACACACAAAAGAGAAAACAAAAGAAAGAGTCATATCAAAAGATATAAGTGACTTTGTAAAATTTAATGGGAGAAAATTCATGAGCCGAAGTTCATCCTCTCTCTTGGGGCCAGAATCTCATGATTTATCCTAGAGCCCCTGCCTTAGGCAATGTACATCTGGAAATGTACACATGATCAAAAAAAAAAAAAAAAAAAGGAATGGTGCTGTCCACTGGGCTTTCCAAATATTATAAGACAAGCTTTAAAAGGCAAAAGAGTAACTTCATTTCTATTGTGGTGGGTTTTTTATTATTCTCATGGCCAGAATGAATAGCCATGCCAAACTGTAGAATGTCTAACATGCCAATATTAAAACTTCAATTTAAATAATACCATGATACAATTTTAAAATCAACTGTCAAATATTATGTAAGTTTTGAGTAATTCAGAGGGGTCCTAGTGGAAAATTAAAATATATTTTCCATGATTCTTCCATGACTCAGAAATGATTTTGTGGTGACCTTTTTGGAAAAGACCTTTATAGACTTGTCTATAGCATTAAAAAAAATTGAGTGGATTCAGTTTACGGAAACAGACCAAATTTTATAATATCAACCAGACAGAAATGGTGATATAACAGGTAATTATGTTTAGTAATGGCAGCTTTTATTATTTTAAACCAAAATCTGAAAGAAAACTGTAAGGAAACTATGCTTATGTAATATTCTTTTGTCTTCTGATCTTAGTAAGAGAATGAATAACATCCATCACACACAAAAGCAACAACAACAAAAAACACCACCAAAATATTCTTATGACAATATGCTCTATGATTATGGAAACACTGCTTTGGTATCCAAAGTTTCTTTTTAAACTATAGCCTATACAAATGTCAGTGTCTCCGTGTAGGTGGTTGTGGAGAAGAAGTGCTAAATTAATACTTCGTCAGTGGTGTGGCTAAGTGGATACAGGAAAAAGAAGGAATAGTATTGAAGAAAAAGTTTTGAAATAGGAGGGTTGAGTCCATCTGACAAATCCCAAATCTAATCTGAAGTTTTGTCTCAGCATGTTTTTCTGGCTGAGAGACTGAAGGGATCTTCATACAACAAAACCCTCTGGCTCCGCCATGGGGAAAGCAGCAGTTTAAGTCTGTGTAAAAAACAGAATTGATTATATCTCACTTTCATTAACTCAAAAGCTCCCTTCAGACTTTGCTTTGTTCACTCAGAAAGATTTCATCGCTTCCCATTACAAAATCTTTTTGTTGGTGATGACATCTGCACCTTCAAGAAATAAAGCACCATGACTATCTTTAGACTTCGTTTCCAGGGACTGCTGCTTTCTATGACACATAAAAGGGAAAAAAGTGTGGGGGAATTTATTCACAACAGAGAAGGCTTCCATATTTTCCCCCTGGATATCTCTGCCATGCCAGTTGCTAAAAACATCATAAATGGTTTGGAAATTAAAACATAGTGTGAAAGAAGACATTCTAAACCAAAATAGATGACCAGCATTTGAAGTAAACAAAATTCATCTCAAAGCATTTAGGCAGTGAGTTTGGATCTGAGATTTTTGACATCTACTGCAAATTAGGAAAAATTATGGGCTACAATATTTTCATATGCCAACTCGAGAAAACATGTATATTCATCTTTAGTGATAGGTTTTTTTCTTAGAATCAACTATGGCAAAAATTTACCAGTAGGCTCCCTTTTGATAAACTTAATGGATATTCTTTTGTTTTATGCACAGCTAGAGAACAAGGAATATGGGGAGCAGGAGATGGGTTTTGTTTTGTTGTTGTTGTTGTTTTTTTTTTGAGAGTAAAAGGTTTTATTGGCAAGTCTTTCAGGCAAGGTTTGTCGGTCCAACTAGCATGGGCCACGGAAGTCGCCAGGAGATGTTTTCCTTAATCATGAAAAGAAAATTGGGGAAGAGACTTAAAAAAACAAGAGGATCTTGGTGGCAACCATGGAGGAAAGCTGATGAATATGCTGACTACATTGTTAAGGTCAAAGCTAGTATTTTGTTTTTTGTATATTTTATTTACTTATTTGAGAGAGAGACAGTGAGTGAGAAAGGGCATGAGAGGGGAGAAGGTCAGAGGGAGAAGCAGACTCCCCACGAAGCTGGGACCCCGATGCAGTACTCGATTCCAGGACTCCAGGATCATGACCCGAGCTGAAGGCAGTGGCTTAACCAACTGAACCACTCAGAAGCCCCAAAGCTAGTATGTTTTTTTTCACATTTTTAATTTAATATAACCCAGCTAATACCAATCTTTAGTTTTATGCTCTTCAATTGCTTTTTAAATTTGATCATTTTACTGGGTTTGATAATAAGGTTTTTCTGAATAAATAGATGTACATATACTGAGAAATTAATTAGTAATGGAGATGAGGATAGAAGATTTTCTTGAGCTTAGTTTCTGAGGAAAAAAAACCCAACTTATTGATATCTTCAAGTCCTTTATCTGAAATGACATTTTCTATTGAAATTTGTATATTTCAGGTAGCATTTTCATTACATCTCCTTTCTGTATGAGAAACAAAATTCAGAGAAAAAGATTAGTTGAGACATTCTTCTAAGTAAAACAAGAACAATTGCTTTGTGGCACTCCACCACACTTTATCAGAGGTGTTAAATTGTATACATAAAAGTTAAAGTATTCTGTGTTAATGTTTAGAGATTAATATTAATGTTTAGAGATAAAATGAAATAAATATTTATATTAAGAAATGAATATTTAGAGATTAAAAATTAGTATTCTTATGATAAATTTAAGACCCAATACTCTGAAGGCTTTGCATCTGATTACACATTATAAAAATATTGAAGAAAAGTTTTATTTATTTTTTAAGATTTTATTTATTTATACAGAGATACACAGCAAGAGAAGGAACACAAGCAAGGGGAGTGGGAGAGGGAGAAGCAGACCTCCTATCCATCAGGGAACCCGATTCAGGGCTCGATCCCAGGACCTGAGATCATGACCTGAGCTGAAGGTAGACACTTAATGACTGAGTCACCCAGGCAGCCCTGAAGAAAACTTTTAATAAATGTTAAAAATAAGACAGCAGAATCAAAATGGAATCACTTATAGTAGCCTCATGTCACTAAACTGAGACTTAATTACAGTTTTGATTCTCCCAGATATGGAATTTTAAACTAGTCAAGAATTGCTTGAACAGCACTAACTAGGTAATCTGCCTGATAGACCTATGACATCCTTAAAGGAAAGAAACCTTGCATAAGCAACCTACTTTTCCCCTGGTATAACTTTCTTTTTCTTGCCCCCACTGCTTATAAAAGTTTTTCATTTTGTACAGCAACTTGGAGCTCCTTTCTGTCTACTAGATTAGATGATGCCTGACTCATGAATTGTTGAAAAAAAAAATCTCTTTAAAATTTATTCAGTTCAATTTTGCTTTTTAACATAAGAGAACGTCATGAGTTACTTTCTCCCAATGAATTAGACCACATAATTTAAATGGGTAAGTGTATTTAAGAAACAATTAATTATTTGGTAAAAGAGGAAATAATACCATAAAGACAAGAAATAAATGAACTAGGAAAAAAACACTCAACCGAAAAAAATTAACACTGGCAAAAATTCAAATCTCTGAAAAGTTCAACAAAATGGATAAATCTTGAACTAGATTGTCTAAACAAAAACAGGGAAAGGACACAAATTACCAAAATAGATATCAAAGAGAATATTTTCAATCTTCTATCTATAAACTTGTAGCTAATATCAAATTTGTTGATGGACTTAAAGATTTTTCTCCTAAGATTGGGAATAACATAAGGATGCCTGCTTGTATCACATCTATTCAACATTAAATTGAAGGTTCTAGCTATTGCAGTATGCAAACTGTATTACTGTTTACAAAGAAGATGCTAATGACCTTAGAAACAAAAACTAGAGGGACACCTGGTTGACTCAGTCAGTTGGCTCAGGTCATGATCTCAAGGTCATGGGAACCAGCACCATGTTGGGCTCTCAGCGTGGTGTGGAGTTTGCTTGGGATTCTCTTTCCTTCTCCTTTGACCTTTCCCCCCTTAAAAAAAAAAAAAGAAACAAAAATAGAAATAATAATGGATTTAACAATGTTGCAATACACAAGTTTAACATAAAAAATCAATTGTATCTCTATATTCTAATGAAAGAATGGCATATGATGTTTAAAAATCCTATTTATGATGCCATCAAAAGTAAATCCCTAATACTAATTTAGAAAATTATATGTAAGTTTTTTACACTTGAAACTACCAACCATTGCTAAGATAAATTAAAGAAGTTCTAAATCAGTAGAAAGATAGTTTGTGTTTAATGCTTGGAACATTCATTATTATAAAAAGGGTAATTCTCTCCAAATTGATCTGTGGATTATTTTTTTTAAAGATTTTTATTTATTTGACAGAGAGAAACACTGCCAGAGAGGGAACACAAGCAGGGGGAGTGAGAGAGGGAGAAGCAGGCTTCCCACCTAGCAGGGAGCCTGATGTGGGACTCCATCCTGGGTCTCTGGGATCATGACCTGAGCCGAAGGCAGTTGCTTAACCAACTGAGCCACCCAGGCGCCCCGATTATTTTTAATTCTTACGAAAATATAGGCAAGCTTTAAAAAAAAAAAACAACTAGAATTACAAGCTGGTTTAAAATGTATATGAAGATAGAGTAACTAAAAACTAAAAACTAAAAAACTGGAAATAGCTCAGGTATCCAGAATTAGGACAATGGATGAACAGTAGTATATTCATATTATGGAATGTTATTTACGAATAAAAAGACGCAACCTGCTGACTCATAGAAATATATGAATCAATCCAAAATCTACAAGAAACTTTAGAAAAAGAATACAAATTGTGTGACACTACTTATAAGATGTTTTAGCACAGACATAATTCCACTCTTGGAAAATGTTGGAACATCATTTGTCTCTACGGAGAATGTGAGAGGGGATTGACTCTTCCACAAGAAGAAACTTTCTGGGGTGTTGAAAGTATTCTAGATCTTGACACAGATTTGAATTGCACAGAAGAAAGCATTTACTAGTCCTCAACAAATATTTCCTTAAGATCTGTGTCTTTCATTGTGTGTGAATACTCCATTAAAAGAAGAAGATTTCATTGTGTGTGAATACTCCATTAAAAGAAGACATATAATTTAAAATATATGTCTGCATCATTTGGATTTGAGGGAGATTAAAACTGGGTATTTCAAAAGTTCAAAAGTCCTTTCTTAAAATAGTTCCCATGCATTCAATAATAGATGATTTTTTAAGCTTAATTCGATTCATGACTGCTCAGTAAATTTGGACAGTTTATAAGTCTCCTAAAGTAATTCACCGTTCTACATTTAAGGACAGTAAGTTCTTTCCACACAGAGAGTTTTAGACATAATAGGCACTTCATTTGAAAAAATACAATTAATATCACACAGCTTTCAACTTCATGCTTAAATGCATGTAAAAATTATTCATGCTTTTGATATAATGAAGTTGGAAATTGCATTCTGTTAAGGGGAAGAAGAGAAGGTCAAAATATTTTAGTCAGAACTCTGGGAAAAGTGAAGGAGGAGTAGAGAAGGGGAAGTGTAAAAAAGAGGAAGCAAAATCAGTTTGGGACATTTACGATACTGTGGTTTGAATGCTGAACAGAATGTTCCCCTCTTCCATTCCATAGTCTTTTTTCTACCATTTAGAATTCTCTAAACAGGGGAATAACATTTGTAGTCCTCCTATTTTCCATTTCCTTATGGAATGCTCCAATAACCTCAAGAAAGGGTCAGAAGAAGGGAGGGAAATTTCTGGGATTCCCCAAATGAATATTTTTCTTGTTTAAATAGCCATTTTGATCACACATTGCTCATGAGGTTTTTGATACAGTTTGGAGATTGGAATACAGCCAAAAACCAAAAAGCACTAATAAGAAGTTATGTATTTACTCTTATCAAATTTCAAAGCTACTCATTAAAATCTTGTTTAGTTAATCTCTGGTTTTATAATGTGTATTGGTATAAACTTATATTTATTATAAAACATTTGTTCCCAAGTCAAATTGTGTCTTTGCTTTGCATGCATTTTTAAGATAAGTATTGAAATACTCTTTTTAAAAAAGCGTTATCAGTGAATATAATATATATTAACATATTTCAACATTTACTCTACCTAAACCTCCAAGGGTTTGACTGTTTCATTTCATTTTTTTCTTATCTAAATAAAAATAGCAAATGATAATTTCCCACAGAGATCAATTTCTTAAAGCTAAATCATTATTTTGTTGAATATATCTTACTTAATACTGACCATTAAAATGAATAACTAAAGAGGCAAAAGTAATAAATATAGTGTCCTATAAAGTATCCAATTTAAAAAAAAAAATTACAAATCATAGGATGTTGCTCTCTCCGCAACACTGGTGTGAGGGAAGGATAACTGGACCAGCCTGTTATCCTCCGGGGGCCGAGCGAGATGGTAAGTGTCCATGGCCCGGCCACCCCCCTGAAACCAGGAAAGAAACCACACTGAGCCAGGAGTTGAGTCAGCCGTGAAGGTGCAGCAATCTCAGCTTTATTGTATCAGAGACACAGTTATATAGAGAGGAAAGGAAGGAGTAAAAGAAGTAGGAGGGGCCAATAGGAGCTCATTAGTGGCTATCACTAAGGCCTTAGGCAGATTTCAGGCTAGACTGCGGGGTGGGGCTAAGAGCCAAGGGTGGGAAGATTCAGCTAGGTCACATATGCAGAAGTATTCCAGAGAAGCCCAAGAGGCCACCTCAGCCGGCTTCCACTAATGGCCACAGACTAGCGGGCGCCAGGAGGTCCCAACAACTCCTCCTTTTTATTTGGCAGGGTAGAGGCATGCAAGGCCCCTGTCTTAGGTTGTCCCCTTTAGGGGATCTTACCTGGCATTGAGTACCTTGTGACTTTCAGACCCCTAGCACTTGACCATCCCCTGTCCTGTCTTAGGTTGTCTCTGCTCCAGAGATCTTTCCCATCATGGGCTCATGGGGAGACATTCAGGGGGAGTCAAGGGACCGGACCTCATCATGAGGGGCATCAGTGCCAGTGGCAAGCCTCCAGTATTGCACCTGTACGTTCATTAGCTGAATTGCATTTAGTCTACTTTGGATAAACTGGATAGCCTTATTTATAACACAGGACAGGTCATGACAGAGACATGGCAATTAGATGAGGGGGCGGAGCCAAATGTGCAAGTCTGGCAGTGGTTTCTGTGGTTCTTCAGTAGCAGAGCTTTAACTTGACGAGGTTTGGTGCTGAGATTGCACCAAACCCCCGCTCCAGCCATGGGCGTGCTTACTCCCAGAAACATCAAAAACAGCATCGGAGGCCTCATTCTGGATTCTGAAAAAGAGGGGCGAGAGAGATATCCTCAGGAGGCAAAGGGCCTCCTGGGTCATCATCAATATCATCGAGGTCCCCCTCCACAGGGGGACAATACTTGAGGTCCCTAGCAGGGACCCAGACTAGCTTCTTCTCAGTAGTAGGAAAGACACAGCCGAATCCTCTCCCGGCTGTAAGAAGGGGGTCTGGACCCCTCCATTTTCCAGTGAGGGGATCTCTCCAACATACTTGAACTGTTCGATACGGAACAGGTGCTGTCCAGTGTTTTTGAAAAGGTGAAAAATGTTCACCTTTGGAAAAATTTAAAATATTGAGAGTAAATAGGGCCATCTTCAGTTGATCATGGGGGGAGTGCTCCCCCTTTTTGTTTTATTAGCTGTGGTTTAAGGATATGATTATGTTTTTCCACTATTGCTTGTCCTCTGGGATTATGAGGGATTCCAGTAGTATGAGTAATTTGCCACCTTTTGAGGAATTCAGCAAAGGACTTACTAACAAAACATGGGCCATTGTCAGTTTTGAGTTGATCTGGTAGGCCCAGAGTAGCAAAACATTGGAGAAAATGACTTATAGCATGTTTAGATTTTTCTCCTGAATGGGCGGTGGCCCAGCATGCATGGGAGAAAGTATTCACTGTTAAGAAGATGTATTTAAGTTCCCAAAGGAGGGAAAATGGGTAACATCACTTTGGGCAACAGATTAACAACATAAAGGCTGTCAGAGAATAGATTAAGAGGGCCCTTGACCTCAGATAAAGCTAGGACAACAGTGTAAAGTTCTTTAAATTGGGCAGAGCCTTGTATTTCTTGGGAGAGGGTGACAGCTGGGGTAGAATCACTTTTGCCCTGTGGGGGGGGGGATGACAATGGAGGCTCCCTTTTTACCTCCATCGGTAAAAACTGAGGGGAAGGAGAGCTCAGCCTCAGAGAGGAAAATTTTGGGGGGCAGCCATTTTAATTGGCTGAAAGAACTCATCCATTTGTGGGGACCATAATGACAGTCCACTGTTCCAGGAAAGCCTTCCATGGCTATCGCTAGTCTGGCATTATTTTTTTGTAGCCATGAAAAGTCACTGACCCTAAAAGGGACAATAAGAGCGTGGGGTTCACACCCAAAAAAGCAAGTGGTAAGATCACGCCCCTTAACAATACAGTCAGTCATTTGATCCACCATGGAGTATACTCAGGGTGCTCCTCCCACCAAAAGCTGGATCCAGTGAATAGGTTCCCCTTTCTGGGCTAAAAGGGCAGTAAGGAGGGTTTCTCCTGCTAGGATGTAGAGGATTAGTGGTAAGGTGGGGCTGTATCTTTTTAAAACTGCCTCATCAATAGGTAGCTGAACCCTGGCAAGCGCCTTTTTAAGCTCAGGAGACAGAGTTACTATGGAAGTTAAATTAAGGCCTTTAAAAAAAAAATTAAGGCCTTTTAGTAAGTGAAAAAGAGGTGTGAGAGTAGCAGTGGTGATGGGAATCCATGGTCTCATCCAGTTGATTTCCCCGAGTAATTTCTGGAGCTGAGGCAAGGTATAGGTGTCCTGAACACTTAATTGAGGCTTTACTGGGGATACAACATCTAAAGTCAGGACAGTACCCAAGATCTTAAAGGGGGGTATTTTTTGAACCTTTTCCAGGGCAATCTGGAAGCTGTTACTTTCCAGGATGTGAATAGAGCTTTTAAATAGGCACTCAAGTTGTTGGGCATTTAGATTCCCAATAATAATATCATCCATGTATATGTAAAAAAGTGAATCAGTCTTTTTTGTGAGGGGGGATAGGACCCTGGACATGTAGTCGTGACAAATGGGGGGATTGTTAGCCATGCCCTGGGGTAGCACCGTCCATTCAAAGCATAGGTCAGGCCCTTTAAAATTTAGAGAAGGGAGGCAGAAGACAAATCTCTCAGTATCCTCCGGATGGGGGGGTATAGAGAAGAAACAATCTTTGATATCTGTTACTATGAGGTAGTGGTTATTAGGAATGGCCGGTACCCAAGGCAATCCCCTTTGGGGGGGTCCCAAAAGGCTTCATTCTTTCATTTATTTTTCTTAGCTCTTGGAGTAGTCTCCACTGGCCATTAGGCTTTTTGATTACAAATACTGGGGAATTCCAGGGGCTCATGGATGGTCCGAGGTGGCCCACTCGAATTTGTGGTTCAACCAAATGGTGCAGTTGTTGCAAGTTTTGGAGAGGCAATGGCCACTGCTCCACCCAAACAGGGGGCCCCGGGATCCATTTTATTTTGGGGGTTCCCTGGAGGAGCAGTGGCGTTTAGGATTGGGGGTAGGGCCGAGGGCAAGAACGTGGTTGACCCTGTCTAATCATCTCAAATGCAGGGTCATCTCTATAGTTTGGATGACTTTTTTGCCCTTCCCGAAATCGTTGCTGATACTCCTCCTCCTCAAGAATGTCATCATAAAAGGCCTTACGGTCAGTGGTGATGTATGCTTCAGCTTCTCCCAGAACGTCTTGACCCAACAGGTTTTCATTTAAACCAGAGGCCACAAGGGGGCGAACTTGTCTGGCATTTCCATCCGGATCCACCCAGGGGACCCATTCGGCTGTCTGTTGGGAACCCATTTGCCCTCCAACCCCTAATAGAGAGGGACCAGCAACCAACTTCCACTGTGGGGGGATCTCTTCCTTTCTTAGAACTGTTCGATCAGCCCCCGTGTCAATGAGACATTTGAAATTTCCCCCTATAGTCAGTACCATCTTAGGTCTAACCCCCCCGCACAAGTGGAACTGTCCAATGAGTACGCGCCAGGGGCTTCCCCTTGTTTAAAGGGGCTGGGGAACGCCCCCCTTGAAGTTTAAAGGAGAAAGGGGCTTGCCCTCTATATTAGTTTGGGATCTACAGTCCTTGGACCAATGAAATTCCTTTCTGCACCTGGGGCAGGGGGTGCGGGGTACAGTAGGGTTTTGAGATTTAGTGGTTGGAACAGGCCCCCTATTTCTGTGGGGACATTCCCGCTTAAAGTGCCCCTCCTGCCCACACCCAAAACAGGAGCGCCCTTTTCCAGGAAATGCTTGTTGAAGAGCACAGACTAAGGTAGCCACATCATCCTGGCGGGAGGCCTGTAACATGGTTGCCAAGGTTTGGGTTTGGTGAGAATGGGTCCCCATATCCCTAGTGGCAATGATCCATTTTTCCATGGATCTATCCCTTAATCCTGTACAGGCCATTTTATGTTCATGGTTCATACCTTCCCAGACCATCATCTTAACAAAGTGACCCCTGAGTTCTCCTGGGGGGAGCTTCCTCTTTAAGCTCCCTTCCACTCTACTAATGAAGCTAGACAGATCTTCCCCAGCCTT
>PITA01026559.1:0-22476 GCA_004023965.1 Spilogale gracilis
ACCCCCTCCTGCGCTCTGACCTTCCCTCTGAACTCTCCCCCTCCCCCAATGCCTTCCCTAAATTCCCTTCTCCGATGCCTGCCTGCCCCCTGTGCCCCCACACCCGCACCCTTTCCTGCCCCACCCCCAGGCCTCCCTCACCCCACAGCAGGGCCCTTGGCTGGACCCGCCAAGCTGCAGGCACCCAACCCTGTCCAAGGGGCCAGCCCTTGGTCACTCTTAGGATAGTGATCACTCTTCTCCAGGATGGTCCCTTCCCTGGGTGCTTCCCTCTCTCAGCAGTTTTCTCTCCGTCTCCTGAGCTCAGAGCTGCCCCCTGGGCCTGTCTGGCCGTCTTCAGGAAAGCAGACCCTCCCACAAGTCCTGGGGCTGCAGCTGCTCGGGTCCTTCCTCTGCACCCCAGCTGTATGGGTTGGGATTCCCGAGCCATCCTTGCTAAGAGGTTCCCCAGTGTGCTGCGTGTGGCACTGTTCCGAGAGTGCCTGCAGAGGGAGCTGGGCTGAGCGCTGTGTCCCAGGTGGGCTGGGAACTCCACATGCCTCTGCCATTCCTCTGGGCTTAGCGTCCTTGCTTGTGCTGAGCCTCCCCCCACCACCGTGCCGCACCCCTGCCTGCCGGCAGACAAGGCACTCCTGGCAGCTGTGACGGCTCCTGTCCTGCCCGGGCTCACGTCCCAGGTGTCCGGCCGGTGCCTCCTGTCCTGCCCGGGCTCACGTCCCAGGTGTCCGGCCGGTGCCTCCTGTCCTGCCCGGGCTCACGTCCCAGGTGTCCGGCCGGTGCCTCCTGTCCTGCCCGGGCTCACGTCCCAGGTGTCCGGCCGGTGCCTCCTATCCTGCCCGGGCTCACGTACCAGGTGTCCGGCCGGTGCCTCCTGTCCTGCCCGGGCTCATGTCCCAGGTGTCCTTTTATAGCCAGGGGCCCCCGGCCATTTGCACATGCAGTGTCTGTTCCCGGGTCAGTGCTGCAGCGGAAATCCGCCCCTGGCACAGGGCAGGGCTGTGCTGGGTGTCTGTGTGGGAAGATGGCCCCGGCCACCCCCTCACAGTTGCCTTGTGGCCGCGCTTACGAGGCCGGCCCCTCTGGTGTGTGCAAGCCTTACACTAACTCCTCCTGCCCTCTGAGCCCCACCTTGGCCAAGGCCACAGCTTGCTTGGCCGCTGACCAGCTCCTCCCTTGGGAGCAGGTCGCCCCCTCCTGGCCCCCACAGCTCATCACCACTGTGCTGAAGGTCTGTCCCTGGGCTCTGGGGAACCATGCAGGCCAGCTGGTGGACGCCTGGGTCCTACCCTCTCAGGTTTCAGAAGCTTCTCCTTGACATCCGTGGAGCTGCAGATGCTGACCAATTCGTGTGTCAAACTTCAGACTGTCCACCGCATTCCGCTGACCATCAACAAAGAAGGTGGGCTGCCCTCCCAAGCGCTGCTGTCCCTTTCCGCTGTCCGCACTGTCTTTGGGACCGTGGGTTCTTGAAGGAACGGGTGTGCCGCTGAGGGCTTGTCAGCCTCTCCCAGGGGTGGTGTGTCCCCAGCCCCACGGCTTTGTTCCTGGTCCCACAGCCCATCTCGGACCCTGTGGATGTGGTTTTGGCCACACTGCCCTGCCCCTCCTGCTGCCGTGCACACGTACGACATCCGTGCCACGTGCACCTGTCCCCTCCTTGTCCTGGGAACGTGATCACGTTTCACCTCTGCCGGCGGCCTACAGCGTTGTGACCGCAGCTCAGATCCTCAGGCCCCGGAGACGGAGGCCACGGTGGACACGTTCCCGGCTTGTGACATCACCTGGCCCCATGCTGAGCAAATGGCAGCCATGGTGCCCCCCCTGAGGGTTGGTTTTGAAGCAGAACCTGTCACCCGCCTCCCCCTCTCAGGAGAACGGATGCTCACCCTCAATCTCTTGCACAGATGATGAGTCTCCGGGGCTCTACGGGTTCCTGAATGTCATCGTCCACTCCGCCACTGGCTTTAAGCAGAGTTCAAGTAAGTGGCTGCTTTGGGGAGGAAGGTGGCGGGCACTGACCTGGAGGTTGTGGGGAAGCAGGGCCGTGACTCAGATTATCCTCAGATGCCACGGATCCTTAACCCGGTGAGGTCCTATGCAGGTTGGCGCCCTGAGTGCGCTGCAGCCCAGCTCTGCTCCCTGGACCAGGTGTGCAAGCGGCTGCCCTGCCCGCTGCCGGCACGTCTTGTAATCACAGGCACTGCAGCGGGCTGCAGATAGGAGACACAGCCTAGCTTCCAAGCTGTGAGCATTAGCACCATTCCCCAGCTTGACTGCTGAGAGCTAAACGGAGAGCCTTTTCCTCAGTGGGGGCCGGTCGCGTTTCAGTCCAGGGCAGCGCGTGCTGCAGCCGTCAGCGCGCTCCCTGCTCGTGAGCCCTCGGAGCCCCTGGCAGGAGGGTGCAGGACAGGTGCTGAGCTGCTGACCTTTGCACTGAGGCTGCAAAGCTGAACGATGAATCGCTGACAAGCCACAGCCTAGAGGACAGAATTTACAGACGGTGTGGACTTGTATCCAGAGTACATGGAGGGCGTTCAGAAACTCAGTGTAAAGGACACAACCCAGTTTTTTAAAAACGAGTGAAAGATTTGAATACACCTCACCAGAGAAATACACGTAGCTAATTTTTTAGCATGTGAAAAGCGTTGTAGGGAGATGTGACTTAGAACCACAGTGTGATCCCGCCTCCTACCCACCGGGTGGTGGTGATCAGAAGGGCGCACGGTGACAGATGCCCGTGGGGATGTGGAGAGATCGGAACCCTCGGGCGCTCCGCGGTTGGAAATGTGAAATGCTTCAGCCTGGAATCTGGAAGACAGTTTCCCGGTTTCTTAAAAAGTGAATCACACCTTTGCCGTGTGACCCAGCAACCCAGTTTTCAGGTATTTGCTGGAGAGAGACGCACCATGTTCATCCCCGTGACAGAGCGCCGCGCAGAGCTAGGGCTCCGACACAGCAACCACAGGGATGAATCGAAAGAGAAGTATTCCTAATAAGACACCCAGTTCCAAAGACTACGTGTTGTATCATTCCACGTGTCAGAAATTTCTAGAAAAGGCCCTATTTGGAGGCAGAAAGCCTGGCAGGGGTTTCCTGAGGCTCAGAGTGGGAAGAGATTTGACTGCACTTGGACCCAAGGGGTCTTTTTTGGGGGGGAAGGCAGCGTCCTAAAAATAGTAGCAGGGCGCCTGGGGGACTCAGAGGGTTAAGCCTCTGCCTGCAGCTCAGGTCATGATCTCAGGGTCCTGGGATCGAGGCTCTCCTGCTCAGCGGGGAGCCTGCTTCCTCCTCTCTCTCTGCCTGCCTCTCTGTCTACTTGTGATCTCTCTCTCTGTCAAATAAATAAATAAAATCTTAAAAAAATTAAAAAAAAAAACAACCAGTAGCAGTGCTGTTTGCACAAGTGTTTAAATTTTCTAAAAATCTCCTAGCTGTAACAGGTGGTGGGTCTGCGGTATTATGTAGAATCATTACACGGACGTCACTGCCCCCCTGGGCACACCTGCCCCACGCCCCCTCACATAAATGCTGCTGTTTTTGAGGGTTCCGTTTGGGCCTTCAGTATGAACACTCCCTCCTTCCTACGCCCAGGGACCTTTCCATCAACAACACAGATAACGCCTGACTGCTGCCTCTCGGTCCCCACTTTGCTCTCCTGGGCCCCTCTGTTACCTCTCTGTCTGTGTCCTCAGTGTCCCATGCTCCAAACTCCACATCCCCGTACCGAAGCTATCACTTGGTCCCTAAACTTGTTCCTCTTCTTTCATGTCCTGCCCAGGGACCCCATGGCTGGGCCCAAAACCACCACCTGGCTTACTGGCCGTATCAGTAAGATGACCTTCTCTGTCAGTAGAGTTTCCCCATCACCCTGGCCACCTGCCCCAGCCTTCCTCGGGACCCTGGCAGTGGCCTCCCCCACCCCGGTCCTGACCTCTACTCCCCCTGCACCCCACAGTTCTCCCCGCACGGGACCATTAGCAGGGCCGCACCCTGGCCTCCCGCGCCCTTTGCCCCAGTTAAATTGGTAAACTCAAACCCGTCAGGTGGTAAGCCCTCCCCCCACCCCGCCCCTCTGGGTGTCCTCCTCTTGGTGGCGGTAGGCCCTTCATCTCTAGCCAGGTCACCGGCCGCAGTCAGGCTTTGCCCAGGGACAGGTGAGCACACATTCACCTGCACCACGGGGGGAATCATTGCAAGAGGTTCTGGGGCTTGTGCTGGCTGCTGGTGTGTTGTTTTAAAAGGAAAATTAAGGGGCTTAATTTTCTGGGTGGCTCCGTTGGTTGGGCATCTACCTTCAGTTCAGTCCTGATTCTGGAGTCATGGGATTGAGCCCTGCGGCGGGCTCCCTGCAGTGTTGGGGAGTCTTGCTTTTCCCTCTCTGCTTCTCCTCCCCACTCATCCTCTCTCCCTCTCACTCACCCTCTCTCTTTTTCTCGAATAAATAAGTCTTAAAAAAAAGAAAATGAAGGCCATTTTTTTCTGATTTTGAAAACGTCTGGGAACAAGAATTCCTGTCCCCTTCAAGGGTCCTTTCAGCTGGACTAAGAATCAGATTGACATGAGACCAACTAACAGGAGAAAATTCAGTTTAATAGTGTACACACAGAAGTCCACACAGACGTGGAAATTACAGAGCTGGTCAGGCAAAACGAGGCACATACGTCCTTCTAAACTAAGGAGAAGGAGGTAGGGGTCTGGGAGCTCAGAGGAAAGGAATGCACATCACAGGGCAATAAGAACAGATGTTGGGGACGCCCTGGTGGCTCAGTCAGTTAAGCGTCTGTCCGGGTCCTGGGATGGAGTCCCACATTAGGCTCCTTGCTCAGCGAGGAGGCTGTTTCTCCCTCTGCCTGCCGCTCCCCCTGCTTGTGTGCTCACTCTCTCTCACACACAAATAAAACAAATAAAAAAAATTTTTTTTAAGATTTTATTTATTTGACAGAGAGAAACACAGGCAGAGAGGAACACAAGCAGGGGGAGTGAGAGAGGGAGAAGCAGGCTTCCTGCCGAGCAGGGAGCCCGATGTGGGACTCGATCCCGGGTCTCCGGGATCATGACCTGAGCCGAAGGCAGTCGCCCAACCAACTGAGCCACCCGGCGCCCCGATTCTTCTATATTCTGAAGGGAAGGGCAAAGGTTTCTCTTCAACCCATAGTCTGAGCCCTCAGCTCAGGATGGTCTCCGTGTCACAGTGGCCCATCTTGGGGCAGCCTGCCCTTGGCCCTGCTCTCATAGACAGTGCAGCTAATGAGGAAAGGCACGGTCACCTGGGCGCCTGGGGGGCTCAGAGGGTTAAGCTCCTGCTTTCGGCTCAGGTCGTGATCCCAGGGTCCTGGGATCGAGGCCCGCGTCGGGCTCTCTGCTCAGCGGGGAGCCTGCTTCCTCCTCTCTCTCCGCCTGCCTCTCTTCTGCCTGCCTGTGCTCTCTCTCAGTTAAATAAATAAAATCTTTAAAAAAGATAAAAAGCACGGCCGCCTTCCCCGCGTCGCCCTCCACAGACCTGTACTGCACCCTGGAGGTGGACTCCTTCGGTTATTTCGTGAACAAAGCCAAGACCCGCGTTTACAGAGACACAACGGAGCCCAACTGGAACGAGGTGAGAAACTGCCTCCCGGCACGTCTCCAGCGCTGGCCCCGCAGGCGGGCCAGGATCCTGTCCTTGGGGAGAGTCTGAAGCCCCCCCCCTCCGGGTGCCCCCACCGCCAGCCTGCCACCAGCATGCGGGGAATCTCCTGGGAGGAGAGGGGGCCACTCGTCCAAGAGATCTTATCTCTGTTCCTACGAATCCACCCCGGGCATCACAAAGAAACAGCCTACTTGGCTGGAGACGCTTTTGGAGAATGCTTGTGAAGGGCTTTCTGTGCTGCCTTTGTTACTGCTTAGTGCTTCCGTGGTAAGTTTCCATAGCGTTTTTCCTCAGAAGTTGGAATGAGCCCTGTGACCCTCTCAGTTTCGGGAAGCCTGGGACTGCGCCAGCCGGGACGGGGTAGGGACCTGATTTTCCTGTCCCAGGTGTCGGATTTGTGTAGTTGGCCGCTCTGTTCTCCTTCACCCTGGGGAGCTATTGTGTTGCCTCGCTTACTGTCTTGCCGTGAGCCTCTGGGAGTACGGGAATGATTACAGAGCAGCGAATGTTGATAAAGTCCCCAGATCCACCCACCCCCTAAGTCCCACCTGGCTGCCTGGTCCCCCTTGGGGCATGTGGCTTATGGAGTCACGAGGGGGCCCATGTGGGGCCAGCCCCCAGCTCTCCTTTCTTGGTGCCCCCTACTCTGATCATCAGACTTGAGGCCTTGGCAGGACTAGGGTGCAGGGAGCCCATAGGATTTCCCAGGCATGATAGCTCTGGGCACCCCCGCAGAAGGGGTAGCGGCTGCCGTGGCGAGGGCGTGGCCCAGCCACATAGAGCCACCAGGGGCTTTGCTGCGAGCCGGAGGGCCGCCACTGACAAGGGCGGTGAGGGAGGGTTCTGGACACAGCACGGAGGGTTCGGGTGCGAGCTGGCCGTGGAGGCTTGAAGAACCGCAGTGTGGTCACCTGGTGGCCGGCCCCGGGGTGCGTCTGGATCGCCCAGGGGTGTTACGTGTTCCTGGCACACGCCCCCCCAACCCCACATGGGCTCAGAAATCTCTGAGTTTACTGAAGACACGCTGTATCTGTCTCCACGTAACGGAGCGAGTCACCACCGCACGTCCCACAGCACGTGACCCGAAAGCCGACGGGAGCGCTTTTTTCCTCTCCTGTATCACCTCCCTGGAGCGATGTTTTGTTTTTGTTTTTTTTCCTTTCAAATGCACTGATTTTTTTAGAGCGACGTTAGGTCCATACCAGAAAGGACAGAGATTTCCCACAGACCCTGTCCCCAAACACGCAGAGCCCCCCACTCGTCGGGGATGGTCCACTGACACGTATCACCCGGAGTCCGTGGAGTATCGGCCTTTGTAAGCGGCACCCCTGAGCTCTGATGCAGGTGCTGTGGGGCTGCCCTTCGATGTCCTGCCTTAGGGAGTTTGGATTAGACATTAGGGGCATTCAGACTTCCAGAAGCTTCCAGACGGGGCCACAGTGGGGCGCTCACAGGGGAGTAGCTTCTGAGGGTCTTCGTGGCAGGGCTAAAGTGGAGAGGGTCTCAAGGCATGGGTCCTTCTGGGGCAGCAAGGAAGCCACTGGACTTCCCTCCCCTCCCCCCCCAATGAGGGTCTTTCCTTTCTTGGCGCTTCAGGAATTTGAGATCGAGCTGGAAGGCTCCCAGACCTTGAGGATACTGTGCTATGAAAAGTGTTACAACAAAACGAAGATCGCCAAGGAGGACGGCGAGAGCACAGACAGGATCATGGGGAAGGGCCAGGTCCAGGTGAGGCTCCCCCGCCCGCTGCCCCCTGCAGAGCCCCTCTGCCCGCCGCCATGTCCAGCACACCCTTGTACACCTGGTCCTGGGCCCGCCCACACCCTCCTCCCACTGCCTCCAGTCCTCTCCCCAGGTGACCTGGGGCACGGCGACGGCCCGGCTCCCGGGGTCTGGGGCAGGTGCGCCCAGACTTGCAGAAGGGGCTTCCCCGGTCCTTTCCTGCTCCTGTCTCTGCTTGAGGGTCTGTTAGGCCCCATCTTATCCCCAAAGGAAGTTGGATCCAGCTTGTCCTGGCGGCACGGGCCTCAGTTCTCCGTGGCCGCACCTCTGCGGTGCTGCGTGCCGGTGGGGGGACGCCTGATAGCCGTGCTTCCCACCGGCCTCTTGTCAAACCCAGCCCTGCGGATTCCCCCGGTGCTGGCCCTCCGACCCCGGTAAATCCTCCAGCAGCAATGGGCCAGGCATTCCGGTGTAGTGGGAGAAGGGGTCTCTCCACGAAGCTCCACCTCCCGTCCCTGAGGACAGGAATTTCCTTTTGTGCAGAGATACTGAGCAGCAGGGGCAAAGGAGAGGAAGAGTGACTCACCCCGGAGTAATTGTGTCTCCTTGGGGGCAGGGTTGCCGGACACATGCTCATCCTCCAGAAGAGCAAGTCCTCACTTAGTGGGGGTTCCAGACCCCTTCTCTGTTTTGCCACGTTCTCAGGGTCTGCTTCCCTAGGTTTTCACAGCTGCCTATTTTCCCACGCTAGAAGCTTGTTAGGAAACTCAGTGGCTCAGGACCTCCAAGGACCTCCTCCCACCCTGTGGCTGAGACCAGGTCTCAAAGCAAAAACGCTCCTCTAACGCCTTGTACCAGCCCCCTCCCCGCCTGCCCCCCAGCAGGCTCCTCCCAGGGCCCACACCTTCCGAAGAGAGCCCTCCCCACAGACAGGACCTGGGGCAGCCTCGCGGGGCACAGGGAAGCAGAATCTTTGGCTCCTCCCTCAGATGGTGTGATGGGGCGCAGCGGCTCCCAAACCGACCGGGTTCGGCTGCTTGCCGCTGATAAAATCCGAAGGCAGAGGGACGAAAGGTGGTGAGACGAGAAGGGAATTTACTTGAGCGAGGCCACCACTGGGAAGACAGCAGGCTAGTGTCTCAAAGACTTTCTCCAAAGTGCTAAAAATAGTTGCAGGTTTACTGAAGGCAAGTGTGGGACAAAGGTCGACAGGTCCTGCTGGTGGGCAGCGAGGTCAGGTGCAGCACGGTCGTGGAGTCAGTCACGCAGGGTCTTGCGGAAGGCAGGGCAGTCCTCGGTTCTCGTCACGGGATGCTTTGCCCACACTGTCTTCTGCCTGAGTTAAGAGATAAGCCGGAAAGAAGAATGGAGTCCTTGAGGAAGTGCAGGCTGGGGTTGAGACCCTGTGGCAGTGAGTATGGCCTCTGAGGGCCGGCGCTGGTCGGGGGCCGGCTGCCGGATGTCCTGGGCCTGGGTCCTTCCCGCGGCTTCGATGCTCAGGCTCGCCGTCAGCTTGATGCACCATTGAGCCAGTTGTAGGGCTCTCGGCAGTGAAGGGCTTCTGGGTGGAGGAAGCGGAAACGCAAGCCAGTGATTTTTAGCTGTTCCGCTGTTGGGCTCCTTTCCAGGGGTCCTTGACAAGCCAGGTCCCTTCCCCAACCAGAGTCACGCCCGTGAGCTGGACATGAGTCCCACGTTGACAGAGGCTGCGCCCCCTGCACAGGTGGGTGGTGAGGTTTGGGGAATGGCTTGCATGCCCAGTGTGGACCCTCAGCACTCTGCAGCTCCTGTGCGTTGACTCCCAGTGTCCCTGAGATCCAACCCTGTATTTCCACATAGAGCTCGTTCACCTTCTTGGCTTGATAGAGAATCCCACAGAGTCAGCCTCCTCCAAGGGGCTCTTCTGCTCTTAATGGACACAAAGGCGTTTCCAGATTTTGCTGTTCTGGGGCCGTGCTGGTGCTGGATATCTTTGGGCACCTGGGGGGCAAGAGTCACAGCTCAGGCCCTTTGAGTTTCCAGGCTCTGCTCTGCTGATCAACAACTAATGTGTTCCCCTTGCTCCCGCTCCCTGCTCCGCTCCACGTTTGCATCTGCCCCCAGCCCCGGCGTCCCTCCCACACACCCAATCCATCGCACAAGACCAAGGGAGGCTTAGATTCTACTGACCTTTGACTCAAATCATCCAAATCCTCCAATGCTAGAGTCCCAGGGGTGGTAAGATTTGAACCTGAGCCTCCGAGCAATGTCACTGGGTATTTAGGTGTCTCAGTGGAAAAGAGAAAAGAAAGGATGCTCATCCCGTTCTTGTATTGTGTTGAGCCCTCTATGGAAACCCTTTGCCATGATACTACTGGATATAAACAAAATACTCGTTTTTGAGCACAGCCTCTGCTCTCGGCACACTGGGGGTGTCGGGTGAGCTCCCTGCCCGTCCTGGCAAAGAAGAGAGCAGTGGGGTTTGGGGGCTGGCTTGGGGCACCTCCAAGGCACTCTGACGATGCTCCTGAGCGAACGCTCCCCCTTCCTGAGGCTCAGTGGATTAAGCCTCTGCCTTAGGCTCAGGTCGTGATCTCAGGGTCCTGGGATCGAGGCTCACATCCTTCCAGTAGGCAACGTAGGACAGGAGTCGAGGACGCGGACTCTGTTTAAAAAAAGAAAAAAGATTGTGCCTGACCTTGTTAGAATGTCAAGGTTGACTATATTCAGCAGAAGGCAGGGATAAGAACAACTGTGTGGGGTCTTACAGCAGGGGAGAGAAATGGAGCCCAAGTCAGCATGTGGCGAGAGAGGGAATTTATAACCGAGGAGCCAGGCTGAGGAGCAGGAAGTAGGATTGTCGGTTGGAAGTTACTAAAGGGAAACTTCAGGGGTAAGCGGGGCGGTTCTGGCTAAACCACCCAACCGGGTTCCTTGCTGAAAGGAGGCCAGGGCGATCAGACATTACCCAGAGGGGGTGGGGGGCGAGGAGTCTGGTCACTTGTCGAAGGTCATCAGCTAGCAAAGATATTGGGTGGTTTTTGCTAAAATTGGGCTCTTGGGGACATTCCCAAGAACGAGGTCTAGTTGGAGAACAAGCCAGAGGAGCCTGCGTGGTGTGGCCCAAGGGAGACCCTGCGTCCACTCCTTTGACCTGGTGCGCCACCTGACGGCTGGGGCAATCATCACCGCCCGCCTAAACCTATTTCCTCGCGTGTGGAGTGGGCCAGGGCGTGGGGGTCTTCAGTGGTGGCGGCGGCTGGTATTACTGGTGTCGTTGCCGCTGGTGGAGAGGGCAGGCTCCCACTCTACCCTGCCATCCGTGTCGGCTTCCGTGGAAGGACCGAGTGAGTGGGAAGCCTGGCCCCTGAGCCATCGACAGCCAGGAAGGAATCCCAGCATGACGTAAGGTCCATTTGTGACTCACACTGAGTAGGCTGTGGCTGGCCCCGCCCCGAGAGACCCCCCACTCCCCGTGGGGCCTGTTTACCAGCCGGTGTCAGAGGAGCAGAAGGCAGGAAGCCCGAGGAGGAGCGGAGATGGCCCCCCATAACCCTGGCCAGGCCCCAGCCAGGCCTCTTTCTGCCTCCGCCAAGAGCCCCAGACGCTGTTTTCTGAGTGGAGGCTTTTCCCAACAATATCCGCCCCTTCCAAGTATGCTATGTGAGGGGGACACAGAGCCCTGCCCCTCCCGTTGCTGGGGTCCGGGGCGGGGGGCTTAGGAATAGCGTGGGCCTTCTCCTGCCCAAGTGCTAACCACCCCCCCATACGTACATTGACTTAAAAGTTGAGTGTGATCTCTCTCTCTGTGTGTCAAGTAAATAAATAAAATTAAATTTAAAAATCTTTAAAAAAAAGTTGAGTATAAAACCCTTTCTGTTTTTTTGTTTGTTTTTAAAGATTTTATTTATTTATTTGACAGAGAGAGATCACAAGTAGGCAGAGAGGCAGGCAGAGAGAGAGGAGGAAGCAGGCTCCCTGTTGAGCAGAGAGCCTGATGCGGCCTCAATCCCAGGACCCTGAGATCATAACCTAAGCCGAAGGCAGAGGCTTAACCCTCTGAGCCACCCATGCACGCTGTAAAGCCCTTTCTGTGAGGTGGGGAAGGTGCAGCACCCAAGGAGTGTCTAAGGGAGGCCAGAGAGAAGTCCATAGCTGGCCAGGAGGGCAGAGGCCAGGCAGGCCCCTGTGAGGGGCCAGGGATGGAAATCAGGTTTCCAGCAAAGCCGCTCACACACCTCTCCGGGCAGAAGGTGTCAGAGTCATCTGGGGAGCTAGGTCCCAGTTTCCTGCGGCTAAATTGGTCTCCCTCTATTCCCTCACGTAGTGTTGATGAGCTGAGGGTTCAGGTTTGAGCCTCAGGTTTCAGCCCTTGCTCTCCAGATGACTGGCCAGACCCCCGCTTCCCCCCTAAACAATGGAATCTTCATGAGAGGAGGATGGAGGGTTCCGTCTCCCACAGCCAGGACAGTAGACAGGAAGGCAGAAGGACGTAGGGTGTAACAGGGACTCCGCCCTGGGGGCACCGGCAGTCCAAGAAAGAGTCAGAGACTTGCAGACCTGAGCCCTCACATGTAGACGGGTGCACGGGGCCCCGCTGAGAGTTCTCTGAGCCAGCTCTGAGTCCAAGCAAGCAGGCATGACCTGGGGCGGCTGCGTGGCTTGGACAGCACAGTTATTTTGGGGAAGTCGGGGGGCGAGGTCTTCGCAGAGTTGGAGTCACTGGGTCTGGGGCTTCAGCGGAATGATTTTCCCAGCTGCAGACGTCCAACATCCTGTGCTTTGAGCAGAGCAGGAGCGCAGGGCTGATGGGAGTGCACCTGCTGGGGCAGAGCTGGAAGGCTGGCGGCGCAGCCTGAGTGGGTGCTGCGGAGCTAGGAGGGGCCCTCGGCGCTGTCCCAGTGCTCCAGCACTGCCTAGGCCGGGACGGGGACCAGCGTCCAGGGACAGTCCCCGGACTCACCAGAGCCCTTGTGGTCATTAGGGAGTCCTTCCTTCCATCTTTCCCTGCTCTCTTCTCCAATTGCCAGTTTTCCGTCACTGAACCCCCTCCAGCCTGTGTCTTCTCGGTGGTTAACTTTATGTCAGATCCTAGAATTTTGTCTTCTCCCATTTCTCCTGATGTTTTGCGTGGGCTGGGCTCACCACTCACTCCAATGGGACCATCAGAGTTGTTTGTTTTTTCTTTCTCACATTTTTAGTGAGTCTTGGATGAGATTGGGGCCTCAGCATTCTGCTTTGACCCTTGCTTTATCCGAAGCTAGCACTTGGGGTGGCCGTACGTGGTTTCGCAAATCCCCTGGCCTGGGTTGCTTGCCTCGTGGGTGGAAATGTGCTTGGGTGCAGACCGATGGGTCCACCTGTGCGCTCCAGCCCTCGCCAGGACCTCACTGTGGGGTCTGCCTGCTCGCGGGCCGGCTCCCCGTTCACCCGCAGCCGCTGTAGGGGCGTGGGCGTGCCACCGGCCCCTGTTCATGCATGATAGATAACGGGAAGGAGGCTGAGTGTCCGTCGGCTGGGGGGTCCATAGACCCAGCGCGCTACATCCGCACAGAGCAGTAAGATGCAGCCGTGACGAGAGGGGGCGTTCAGATACACACTCCTCTGTGAGGACATCGTACGAAGTGAAGTAAGCCAGACGATGAGTGACCGTGAGCCCACTTACGGGAGGTGCCCAGGACCCGTGACCTCCTAGGGACTGAGAGCAGAGCAGAGGCTCCCAGGGGCTGGCAGGAGCGTAGGAGTGGGGAGTGAACTGCTTCATGGGGTGGTGCTTGGGGTGATGGAGGAGTTTGGAGGGTACATTGTGCTGGTGATTACACAACACTGGGGATGTGCTGAATGCTACTGAATTGTGAACCTAAAAATGGTTCATCTTATGTTATAGATGTTTTTATAGAGTTTTTTTTAAAGGGTTTGTTGTTGGTTCTTTTTCTTTTTTAATTTTTAAAGAGTTGGCATGTCCACAGGGTGAAGGGGTCAGCGACTTGCCTCCTTTGTGGCACCCCACCCACGGAGGGACAGTCGGCCCCCGTGGCATGATAGGGAAGCCACCTCCGGGAGCTTGGCACCCTCACCTGGAAGAGGGCCGGTGCCAGCTCTCGGCCGTCCCCAGTGACCAAATGCTCAGTCTACACCAAGAGACTTTGTAAGGCATGTGTATAAAGATGTGTAGTTGTCTCTCCTGTATATGTGTCTTCACACGAGGTACCAGAGTGAATGAAAAAGACAAGAGCTCTGTCCTGGGGCCAGTATGGGAGGCAGACATCAACCAAATAAGACTAAGACTTGTGGTCAGGCAGGCAGGAGATGAAGCTTGGGGAAGACGTGGTTTTCGGGCAGATGGCTGAGGAGGTGTTAGAGAGGCACCAAGACACCAGCCTTCCATCACCAGAGCACGCATGTTCCCACCCGGCCCCTCACTGCGCCAGGGAGCCCTGCTGGTGGGGGGCGGGATGCCCTCCTGGGGCCCCGGCTGGGGGCCAGGGCTGGCTCAGAGGTGAAGGAGACACAGCCCACGTGGTGGGTAAACAAGCAAGGGCAGAAGCCCATGTCACCTCTGCAACTATCCGGGAGAAGTCCAAAGGGTGTCTTGTACCAGACGCGTAAAGTGGCTGAAGGTTGTGTCTCAGAAACATAGGAGGAAGATCTTAGGCTATAAAAGTCATGAGCGTGTCAGGACATGTGAGCAGATCCTTCTTGCCCAGATTCTGCAGGATTTGCCCTGAAGAAGCAAACCTCTGTCACCGTGACGAAAGCGCGGCCACGTGACCCGGGCCCTCCTTGCTCTGTTGCGCTCCCGTTTGGGACCTGTATCTTTTTTTCTTCAACTGGCATGCCATAAAGTCCTGCATCTTAAGTACTCAACTCAGTCATTTTTAGTAATTTACAGAATTGTATAACTCTCAGCAACAATCCTGTTGTAGAATATTTCCGTCCCCAGACCGTCTCGTCACTCCCGTTCGTGATCCCACTGTTCTTACTGCGAGACACAGGCTGACCCACTTTTTTGTCCTCGGATGTGCCCATCCTACGTATTGCAGATGAGTGAAATCATTCCGTACTGTGCAGCCTTCATGACAGGCTTCTAACGCTTAGCACCGGTGTGGGGGTCCCCCACGGTCTGTTTACGCATCGCCAGCGGACAGGCACTGGGTTTCCAGCTCGGGGCCCTCACAGTGAGCCCTGAACGTGTGCACGCGAGTCCTGGTGTGAGCGGTGTCGTCCTTCCCGCCTGGAGACCCGGGCTGGAGCTGCTGTGTCCCACAGCCAAGGTTAGCTCTGCGCGGGCCTGCCCTGCTTTTCCGGAGTGGCTGCCGGACTTTATGTCCCTGGCGGTGACATCGGAGGGCTCCCGTTTCTCCGCAGCCCTCTCCAGCACTCGTCACCATCTTAGATGTCCGAGGCAGTGTTCCTTTATCCACTGAAGTGGTGCCTGGAGCCTGTGGGGATCAGAGAAGGGCAGCGAAGAGGTAAAGATGTCGGCTCTAGAGCTCAGGACAGATTGTGGCAACAAGAGTGGAAATGGGAAACCAGATTTCCCTCCCAGGAGATTTCCCTCCGGGGAGATTTCCCTCCAGGGAGATTTCCCTCCCGGGGAGGTCGCCTGGCATCTCTCAGAAGACGCATTCCAGGGAGGGAGTAGGTCACAGTGCACACATGGGGAGCCGTGCTGAGCCATCCTAGGCGGTGACAGGACACAGGGAATGGGCATTGCCTCCTTTGACGGTTTAGTCCTGCTCACGGGCTGAGGGCAACGCCCGGGCCCAGCAGAGCTGGCCAGGCACATGGGGGCAGCCGTCCACCAGCCCCCCTGCCTTGCCCAAACCCAGGGAGACAAGCTGGAAACCAGCCCCTCCTCCAGAGAACACGGGGGTGGACAGACACCCCCATCCCGCCCAGCCCCCAGCTGCATTCCTTGCCAAGACCTGGAGACCCCAAGGGGCACCTGTGGGCGTCTGGAGCACCATTTCCTGGTCCTCTCTGCTCCGTCATCTTTCCGACGTCCAGTCCCGCCTTGTTTACTTCTGTGGTCCTTAAATAGCTGCATGAGAGCGCATGCCCGCCTTGATGCGTCTGGGCCCCTGCACCCAGGCTTGGGCCTCATCGTCGTGTCATTCTCCACGCTCTGCTTCCGCTCTGCTCGGCACGCTCTGTCCCTGGAGCCGCGCCAGCCCGGGGCTGGTCCTTCCCCCTGGAGCCGCCCCAAGTCCCAGGGGCCGGCTGTGCGCCCTGGAGGCCGGCTCATGCCCCAGCCGAGGGGGCTGGACGTGGGTGCTGGCGGAGGACGAGGGTGCCAGCCGCCCTCCACTGGGCTGGTTAGGTTCTGGGGGCCGGGGCACGTAGAGGTCGGCCCTGAATCCAGGCAGGACAGCGCGTGCCGTTGCTAGTGTCCCTGGCCGGGTGGGGTCGGCTCAGGGGAGGGGTGCCCCCAGAGCAGGTCCATCCATGAGGCCGGCAGGCTGGCCAGGCGGACACACGTTACTCAGTGTTTCCAAGCGCACCCACAGGAAACCAGCCACTTGAGAAGGAAGTTTGGCTTTTCTGGGCTTTAAAGAGAACTGACTCGTTGGAGTTCCCGTAACCAGCAGGCTGCTCATGAGGGACGGGGCTGTGTTTTCCAAACACACACAAAAAAGGAGAATCCGGGGGTGATCGGAACCTTCGGCCTTGGCGAGCCAGGCGGCAGGGGTGGGGCTTACCGAGAAGCGTGGTCAAAAGGCAGTGGCGGGCGGGGAGCTTGTCACACCGCTATCCGGACACGCTGCTGTCCAGCCACGCCGGCCGCTCAGGACCACGGGGCCCAGGATGCGAGAGACTCCAGCTGCCCCCGCCACCGTGCCGGGCCTCCTACGGTACTTCCACCCCAGCCGGGCGGCCTGCAACCCGCTGGCCTCTGCCGAAAAGCGCTGGTGTGCTCGGGGCACCGCCCTGTGGACCCACATCCGAAACCTCGTGTGCAGGGGCAAGGTGGGCAGATGGCTGGGCCACGTGGGGCAGGGTCCCTGCCGCCTGCACGCGCCGCGCCCTCTCTCTGCTTGTTGGCTGCATTAAGACAGGGGCCGGGGGATTACCGCTCCCGGGAGGGAAAGCGAAGGGCGTCTCCTGCCGAAGCTGCTTCCGCGTCCCCCTTCAGAGAAAACTCCCAGGGGCCGCGTGAAGCTTTTGTTTAGGAGCAGGAGGAACAGTTTCTGTCCCTGTCCTTCCTGGGCAGCCAGGACACAGGAGTTGGGGTGAGGGACTGGCATGCACCCCCTCCCCTTAACTCTTCCGACCACACCTGGTCTGATTGAGAGTGGGGGGCCCCGGCACCATCCTCCTCAGGAGGAGGCCATTCCCTCAGCTGGGTGCCTGGGATCCGCTCTTGCCGGGAAGCACCAGCTGGAAGGGTTCCTTTTCTGAGTGGTTTGTGACTGCCTGGTCCCTGCTCACAGGCCCTGCCCTTCAGGGTTGGGGTCCCTGTGGCCCAGGAGGCTGGCCCCTAAGGACCTCCTGGAACAGATGAGGAGTGAGAACCTGTGACCCCACAGCCTCAGGAGGGAAACACTCTGCCACCCTCTTTTTCTGGGCCATTCTGTCCGTACATTTCGGATCTTTGGGGCTGTTAACCAGTGTGGCCTTGAGAGGGAGGTGATGCCCTCCTTGACCCCCGCCAAGAGTGCCTGTGCTGAGCCTCCCTGCCAAGCCGTGTAGGGGGAGAGGCTCGGGGGGCAAACCCCGGAGAACTAGCTGCCGCTGGGCATTCTTTCCTCTCCTGCACGGGGCCCACATGGCTCTCCCCTCTCGGGTGTCCTTCGCGGGATAGGTAGGGGACACCTGTTCTGAGCACCCTCTACTCCTGGTGCTGTGTTCACTCCCGTTCGTGTCGCGTGCACGAGTCTATGCGTGCAGAAATGGCGAGGCGCAGACCCCGCTCTGCAGCGGCTTGAGTCACAGACATGGAGCGAGTGATGAAACCACGAGGCCCTGCGTGAGGAGCGCCGGGTTATGGGGTGTCAGACCGTGGCTCCCTAGCCTAGCTTTATGTCAGAATCCCTCGGGGAGGTTTCTGGTCACGTGAATCCCAGATCCCGCCTCCGAGCTGCTGGTACAACTCGGAGAAGAGAACCCAGGAAGCTGTTCTTGAAATACGGTCTTCCCAGGTGCTCATGCGTCCAGCCCAGCCCGGTGGTGTGGAATGCGTGCTTACCAAAACGGGGGAGATGGAGCCCTCCTGGGGGGGGGCCCTTGGCCCGAGCACAGAGGCTGGGGTCTCACAGCAGCACGGCCCTCCGGTGCTCTGCGGGGACCGCGCCTGCAATGCCTGGTGAGGGGAGCAAGATGACGGCCAGCGCGGACTTGAACGCCCTGTGGGAAGGGACAGAGGGAGGAACCGGGCCCCGAGCCGTGAGCCTGGGATGGCACAGGTCTGGGAGCAGGAGGGCTCTCAGTTGCCAGGGGTTTTCCAGCAAGTGCTCTCTCGGGACCCCGCTTAGTCTCCACGTAGAAGTGCCAGCAGCGGTCAGCTCTAATTCTGACTTAAGGGAGGGGAAGGCGCAGGCGCGGGCTACAGCAGGCTCTGTGTGCAGATCCCAGGGCACCTGATGATCCGAACTGCTTACTTTCAGCTGGACCCCCAGACCCTGCAGGACAGAGACTGGCAGCGGACTGTCATCGCCATGAATGGGGTATGTCGGCGCCTGCTTTCCCACAAGACTAGCGTGGCCCTGATTGCTTCCAGAGCAGTCGGAAGGCGGCTGAGCCTGAGCTAGTGTCTGGGGTGGGCCTGGCTGGGGGAGAGAGGGCTGCCGCAGAGCAGGGTCACTAAGGGCAGGAAAGGATGCATGTGCTGGCCGGCGCACAGCCCCAGCCGGTGCAGAGGGTCCCTCCGTGAACAGACAGCCAGGACCTCCACGCCGCGTCTGCCTGTAGAAACTGACACTCTGGTTAGTTTTCAGGCTCCAGTAGGATTTAGACCTTTTAAAAAAAATAAACAGAATTGTTACACACCAGAAAAGGTCTGGGCGCATGTGACAAAATGTTAACATTTGATAGATAATTCGTGGCTTTTTGTTATGTTATTTTCTGTATTTCTTTTCTTGCTTTGCTAACTATTAGGAAGGAAACGCAGTGGGAATTAGGGTTGGGGGCAGTGTCCTGTAAGAACTAATCCTTCAGTCACCCTGACTTCCCTGGTTCTTGCTGGGTCGGACCAGGGACCTGGGCCTCTGGGAGCTCAGACGGTGAGTCGCGGAAGGGTGAGAGGGTCGCGCCCCTGCCTCCGCTACAGGTTGAAGTGAAACTCTCAGTGAAGTTCACCAGCAGGGAGTTCAGCTTGAAGAGAATGCCTTCGCGAAAACAGACGGGCGTCTTTGGAGTCAAGATTGCTGTGGTCACCAAGTGAGTGGGGGGCTCGAGGTCTCATGCGTCTCTCTTCCCCGGGCGGTGGCAGCCCCCCGCCCCAGGTGTTTCTTTGTGCGTGGTCGTCTGTGCACGAGGCCGCTTCCCGGGCCCCTGGGGCACTCTGTGTGCTTGGCTGCCTCCTGTGTACTGTGAGACTTGCCCCGTCAGCTCAGGAATACCTCACCCCTCCCCGTGCGGGCGCGCAGGCTCCCACACCACGGGACTGTGCAGGTCAGGGTCTTCTTCCCTTGCTCAGAATCTGTCCCAATCGCAGTCCTTTGGAAGGACGACCACCCCAGCCCCTTGGTCAGGTCAGTTGCCAGAAGTCTGTGTGTTTGAGAGCAGTTCGCAGGGACACAGGTCTCTTCCTCCCAGAGTCCTGTCCTCCATCCGGAATCTGGCCAGGCCCTTGACCTCGAGGGTCGTCCAGGCCGGAGCCCCGCATCAGATGTCCCCCAGATATCTAATTGTGTCCAAACACCACTCCCTGCCCCCGCCTGCGCCCTGGGTGCCCCCCCCAGCTCTCTGGATGGGTCGGGCCTGAGTGGAGAGGACTGTGGCAGCGGTTATCCCAGATTTAGTGCTGCTGATGGGGTGGCTTGGGAGGGAGCCTTACTGGGTGCTCAACGAGGCTAGAGCACACCCTCCAAAAGCACGTCTCCTGTGTTTGAAGTATTCCTGCTCCGGGGTCCGGTGTGCAGGTGCTGGAATCGTGCACTTTTAAGACGTGAACGAATAACGTTTCCAGTCGCAGGGTTCCGAGTGCTGATGGTAGCCAGCCCCGCGGAGTCACTCATTCAGCCGGTGGCTGTGGCATGCCCCTGTGTGCTGAGGCCTGGAGGGTCAGGGTCCCCCCCACAGCCAGCACGCGGCAGGGCTGCAACGGGGCCCAGGACTCTGTGTGGCCACTGTTAGCTCAACGCCTGGGATCTTTTTAGCTGACTTCCTGTGGCTGATTCCACTTAGAAAAGCCTCCCGACCTTCTCCTAAATCCTATATAACTCACAGGCATCCAGCTACCTTAGAAAGGCCTAAATGATGGGGGCGGCCAGGTGGCTGAGTCAGGCGTCTGACTTTGGCTCAGGTCACGTTCTCTGGGTCCCGGGATCGAGCTCCACGGCAGGCTCCCCACTCAGCAGGGAGTCTGCTTGTCCCTCTCCCTCTCTCCCTCCCCCTGCTCATGTTCACTCTCTCCCTCAAATACATAAAACCTTTAGAAAGGAAGAAAGAAGCCCTAATAAGATGTACGTGATGGTAATCATGAGCTCTCAGAGCAGAGGGAAAGCGGGCAGACGGGTCTGGGTGAGCCCGACCCCCCGGTGTCCAGACGTGCCGACGGGCTGGGTGCAACCCCCCTGCAGCCTGAGCCAGGGCTGCCGGGCACTGAAGGCCCTGCCCCCGTCCTGCAGGAGGGAGAGGTCCAAGGTGCCCTACATAGTGCGCCAGTGTGTGGAGGAGATCGAGCGCCGGGGCATGGAGGAAGTGGGCATCTACCGCGTGTCCGGAGTGGCCACGGACATCCAGGCGCTGAAGGCAGCCTTCGACGTCAGTGAGTGTCGCGCTGGGCGCTCGGCGGGGGGTGTGGTGTGGTGACCGTGCGCCTCCCACGGCCTGTCCTGGGCATACCTTCCCTGCACTTGTTCTGTTTTTCAAATGAGAAGCAAAAGGAGCAGTGGGAGGAGGTTCCGCAGAAGCCCGTTCTCCTCTCCGAACCAGGCGTCCGTGGCTCCTGTGAGCGGGGCCAGGGGCTCTGTGGGGCCGCGCCACCTCGTGCTCGGGTTTGGCCTGCCTCCGCGGGGGGGGGAGAGGTGCTGACCGAAGCCCAGGGCTCCGTGGGGTCTGTTAGACGTTGGTGGGACTGCCTCAATCCCGGAGGGGGACACAGAGACCCAGAGGCCTCTAGAGTAGAAGGGGGCAGAGCGAAGACGTCATGCCTCCACCCTCTCCCTTCCCCGGCCTGTGACACCGAGGGCCAGTGGCCACTTAAGGCCAGAGGGAAGGCACTGGTTTGAAACTCTACAATCGAGCAAATAATCCTGGTTATCAGGAATGTTATCAGAAAATGCCTGCGGCCAGGTGGTCGTCCCAGAGCAGAGCCCCCCAGTCCCTGCCCATACTTGGTGTCTGGCCTCCAGCAGCCTCACAGCCCCTCGTGGTGGCGCCCAGCAAGGGTGGGGTGGGGAGGACGCCTCCCTTGTCAGAACCACCAGCTTAGAAGAAGACGAGCTGCTGAAAGGAGGAACCCCAAAAGCTGCCGGCCTGCTGTGGGCTATGCTGGGCCGAGGCAGGGCGAGTGGAGCCCTATGTGGGATCCGCGAGTAGGCCGAGTTTCATTTCCGCCCTCCTTCCAGATAACAAGGACGTGTCGGTGATGATGAGCGAGATGGACGTGAACGCCATCGCCGGGACGCTGAAGCTGTACTTCCGCGAGCTGCCGGAGCCCCTCTTCACCGATGACTTCTACCCCAGCTTCGCCGAGGGCATTGGTGAGCATGGGAGGTCCCCGCCACCACAACGGCCCGTGTTTCAGTTCAGACTTTGGGAGCAGCAGGGGAACGGGGAACTGAGCTGGTCCTGGAGGGCCTCTGCCCATCCTCACGGGGCCTCCCATTGTCCCCTCCCTCCCAAGTATCCCCAGAGGGCCAAGCAGCCGGTAGCACTGTGGATGCCGGGGGTATGTGGTCCTAGAGGCTCCTTCCCTCCCTGGAGGGCCCGCTCTGCTCCTCTAATCCCAGGTCCTAGTCCCATCAAGTGGGCTTCAAGCCCAGCCCAACCCTAAGCCAGCCTGCAGGGAGGTATCCGAAGTGGGGGAGTGCGGTCCAGGGCGCCCGGGGTGGTGGGGGAGCTGCTGGGCCCCCAGGACTCCCACCCTCCGCCGTATGTCTGACTCCACACTCAGCTTCTCGTGCCGTGGGCTCTTCCGAGCAGGAGGTGGGAAGGGCCGAGCCAGCCGGAGGGGCACTCTGCCTGGCCCCTCCTGCCGCTGGTGCCTGGGGTCCTCACGGGGGCCAGTGCTGTGTAGGGCAGGACAGCCACGGGCCTGGACTGGGCTGTGCCCTCTGACATGGCCAGAGGGGATTGCAGCGTGGCTGTGACCCTGAGAATAACGCCCCTCCCGACCCCCCGCAGCTCTGTCAGACCCTGTGGCAAAGGAGAGCTGCATGCTTAACTTGCTGCTGTCACTCCCAGAGGCCAACCTGCTGACCTTCCTCTTCCTTCTGGACCACCTGAAACGGTAACCAGACTCTTCCGGGGGACCCAGGCCACAGGGCGGGTTCGCTTGTGGCCCACTGGCTGCTGCCACACCCCGTGGCTCTAGAGCCCTTGCCTCCCTCCCCGCTCTGCTCCCCAGTCTTAAGGGAAGAGCGAGATGCTTTGGCTTCAGCCAGCGGCTGGGCTTTCTCTCCCCAGCAAGTCATGGCCCAGAGCTGGCCGAGCCACCTGCCGGCCTCAGGTGCTCTTCGTCCTCAGCCCCTCCAGCCCAGAAGAAAGGGGGTGTGGTCGGCTTTAGGCACAACCAGGGGGCGGGGTGTCTGCGTGGTGGAGTCAGCCGAGGCGGAAAGGGGTGCCACCCACTCTCATGTTCCCTGACACTTGGGGTGCCCCGGCCCCTCTGTCTCGCGCCCACCCTGAAAGCCGTGGCACCCACTCTCATGTTCCCTGACACTTGGGGTGCCCCGGCCCCTCTGTCTCGCGCCCACCCTGAAAGCCGTGGCACCCACTCTCATGTTCCCTGACACTTGGGGTGCCCCGGCCCCTCTGTCTCG
>PITA01026560.1:0-22434 GCA_004023965.1 Spilogale gracilis
GGGCACCTTGGCTCTTTCCACAGTTTGGCGATTGTGGCCATTGCTGCAACGAACATTGGGGTACATATGGCCCTTCTTTTCACTACATCTCTATCTTTGGGGTAAATACGCAGTAGTGCAATTGCAGGGTCGTAGGGTAGCTCTATTTTTAATTTTTTTAAGGAATTTCCACACTGTTTTTCAAAGTGACTGCACCAACTTGCATTCCCTCAGCAGTGTAAGAGGGTTCCCCTTTCTCTGAAGCCTCTTCACTTCACCTCAACACTTGTCACTTCCTCTCTTGTTAATTTTGGCCATTCTAACTGGTGTAAGGTGGCATCTCGGTGTGGTTTTAATTTGAATTTCCCTGATAGCTGGTGATGATGAACATTTTCTCATGTGTCTGTTAGCCATTTGTATGTCTTCTATGAGAAGTGCCTCTTCATGTCTCCTGCCCATTTTTTGATGTGATCATCTTTTTTTTTTGCTTGTTGAGTTTGAGGAGTTCTTTATAGGTCTTGGATATCAGCCCTTTGTGGTGTCATTTGCGAATATCTTCTCCCATTTTGTGGTTTTCCGCTTTGTTTTGTTGACTATTTCCTTTGCTGTGCAGAAGCTTTTTATTTTGATGAAGTCCCAAAAGTTCAATTTCGCTTTTGTTTCCTTGCCTTTGGAGACATGTCTTGAAAGAAGTTGCTGTGACTGATGTCAAAGAGGTTATTGCCTGTGTTCTCCTCTAGGATTTTGATGGATTCCTGCCTCACGTTGAGGTCTTCCTCCATTTCAAGTTTGTTTATGTGTGACATAAGAGAATGGTTGAGTTTCATTCTTCTATACATAGCTGTCCAATTTTCCTAGCACCTTTATTGAAGAGACTATCTTTTTTCCACTGGATATTTTTTCCTGCCTTTTTGAAGATTATTTAACCATAGAGCTGTGGGTCCATATATGGACTCTCTGCTCTGTTCCATTGGTCTATGTGTCTGTTTTTGTGCCAGTACCATGCTGTCTTGGTGATCACAGCTTTGTAATAAAGCTTGAAATCAGGCAACGTGATGCCCCCAGTTTTGTTTTTCTTTTTCAATATTTCCTTAGCAATTCAGGGTCTTTTCTGGTTTCATATAAATTTTAGGAATGTTTGTTCCAGCACTTTGAAAAATGTTGGTGGAATTTTGATCAGGATGGCATTGAAAGTATAGATTGCTCCGGGCAGTATAGACATTTTACCAATGTTTACTCTTATGATCCATGAGCATAGAATGCTCTTCCATCTTTTTATGTCTTCTTCAATTTCTTTCATGAGTGTTCTGTCATTCCTCGAGTACAGGATCCTTAACTTCTTTTGTTAGGTTTATTCCTAGGTATCTAGGTTTTTGTTGCTATAATAAATGGAATCGATTCTCTGATTTCCCTTTCTATATTTTCATTGTTAGTGTATAAGAACACAACTGATTTCTGTGCATTGATTTTTGTATCCTGCCACATTATTGAATTGTTGTATGAGTTCTAGTAGTTTGGGGGTAGAATCTTTCAGTTTTCCATATAAAGTATCATGTCATCAGCAAAGAGAGAGTTTGACTTCTTCTTTGCCAATTTGTATACCTTTTATTCCTTTTTGTTGTCTGATTGCTGTTGGTAAGACTTCTAACACTATGTTGTACAATAGTGCCAAGAATAGGCATCCTTGTCTTGTTCCTGATCTCAGTGGAAAGGCTGTCAGTTTTCCCCATTGAGAATGATATTTGCTGTGGGTTTTTCATAGTAGATTTTATGAGGTCGGGGAGTGTTCCCTCTATCCTTATATTTTGAAGAGTTTTAAACAGGAATGGATGCTGTGTTTTCTCAAATGCTTTTTCTGCATCAATTGAGAGGACCATGTGGTTCTTCTCTCTTATTGATTTCTTCTATCACATTGATTGATTTGCAAATGTTGAACCACACTTGCATCCCAGGGATAAATCCCACCTGGTCATTGTGGGTAATCTTTTTAATGTACTGTTGGATCTTATTAGCTAGGCTCTTGTTAAGAATCTGGGATCCATGTTCATCAGGGATATTGGTCTGAAATTCTCCTTTTTGATGGGTCCATGCCTGGTTTGGGGATTAAAGTAATGCTGGCTTCACAGAAAGAGTCTGGAAGTTTTCCTTCTGTTTCTATTTTTTGAAACAGCTTCAGAGAATAGGTATTACTTCTTTTTTGAATGTTTGGTAGAATTCCCCAGGGAATCCATAAGGTTCTGGGCTCTTGTTTTTGGGGAGGTTTTTGGTTACTGCTTCAATCTCGTTATTAGGTATTGGTCTATTCAGGTTGTCAGTTTCTTCCTGTTTCAGTCTTGGAAGTTTGTAGAATTCCAGGAATGCATCCACATCTTCTAGGTTGTTTCACTTATTGGCACATAACTGTTGACAGTAATTTCTGATGATTGTTTCTATTACCTTGGTGTTAGTTGTGATCTCTCCCATTTCATTCATAATTTTATTAATTTGAGTCCTCTCCCTTTTCTTTTGGATTAGTTTGGCCAATGGTTTATCGATATTATTAATTCTTTCAAATAACCAGCTTCTAGTTTTGTTGATGTGTTCTCCCCTATCTCTAGTTTCTAATTCATTGAACTCTGCTCTAATCTTAATTATTTCCCTTCTTGTGAGTGGTGTTGGTTTAATTTGTTGTTGATTTTCCAGTTCTTTAAGGTGTAAAGAGAGTTGGTGTATTCGGGATTTTTCAGTTTTTTTGAGGCTTGGATGGCTACGTATTTTCCCCTTAGGATCGCCTTTGCTGTATCCCATAGATTTTGGATTGATGTATCTTCATTCTCATTGGTTTCCACAAAATGTTTAAGTTCTTCTTTTATTTCCTGGTTGTTCCAAACATTCTTGAGCAGGGTAGTCTTTAGCTTCCAAGTGTTTGAATTTGTTCTGAACTTTTTCTTGTGGTTGAGTTCCAGTTTCAAGGCATTGTGGTTAGAGAATATGCAGGGAATAATCTCAATCTTTTGGTATCAGTTGGGCCCTGATTTCTGACCTCGTATGTGGTCTATTCTGGAGAAAGTTCCATGTGCACTCGAGAAGAATGACTATTCTATTGTTTTAGGGTGGAATGTTCTGAATATATCTATGAGATCCATTAGGTCCAATGTGTTGTTCAAAGCTCCTGTTTCTTTGTTGATTTTCTGTTTAGATGATCTGTCCATTGCTGAGAGTGGTGTGTTAAGATCTCCTACAACTGATGTATTTGTATCAATATGACTCTTTATTTTGCTTAACAGTTGGCTTATGTAGTTGGCTGCTCACATGTTGGAGGCATAAATATTTACAATTGTTAGATATTCTTGGTGTATAGACCCTTTAATAATGATGTAGTGTCTTCTGTATCTCTGACTACAGTCTTTATATTAAAATCTAATTTGATATGAGAATCACTACCCTAGCTTTCTTTTGAGGTCCATTGGCATGAAGGATGGTTCTCCATCCCCTCACTTTCAGTCTGGATGTATCTTTAGATTCAAAATTTGTCTCTTGTAGACAGCATATGGATGGGTCCTATTGTGTTATCCAGTCTGCAACCCTGTGCCATTTTATTGGAGCATTTAGGCCATTCACGTTGAGAGTGATTATTGAAAGATAGGTCTTTATTGACATCATGTTACCTGTGAATTCTTGCATCTATATATTGCCTCTGTAAATTTCTGTTCTTTGTTACTCTTGGGCTTGTTCCTCTTTTATAGAACCCCCCTTAATATTTCTAGTAGTACTGGCTTGGTGGTCACGTAATCTTTAGTCATTGCCAGTCTGGAAGCTCTTTATCTCTCCTTCCAGTTTGAAAGTCAACATTATCCTTGCTGGGTACATTGCATATTTTTTTCTTTCAATTTCCTGGATATGTCTTGCCTGCCCTTTCTGGCTTTCCAGGTTTCTGTGGACAGATTTGATGTTATTCTGATGGTCTTCCCTCTGTATGTAAGGGATCTCTTCCCTCTAGCTGCCCTTAGGACATATTCTTTGAATTTATGATTTATGAATTTCAGTTATGTGCCTGGAGGTTTTTCTAGCCTCGTTGATCTTGGGGGGGCGGTATCCTCTCTTCCTCTGGGGCACAAACACTTGTTTCATTCCCCCAGATTAGGGAAATTTTCATCCATGATTTGTTCAACTATATCTTCTAGTTTTCTCTCTCTTTCTCAACTCCCTCAGGGATTCCAATAATTCTGACACTGAAGCATTTCATGGCATCATTTTAGTTCCCTAATTCTATTTTCATGGGATTTTTAGCTATTTGTTCCAAGACTTCTCTTACTCCTCCTTCTCAATCAATCTGTCTTCTAGATCACTAATGCAATCTTCTGTTTCACTTACCCTAGCTGTTAGAGTATTTAGATTAGATTGGATCTCACTGATAGCACTTTTAACCTCTGCCAAGTCGGCTTTCACTTCTACCCTTAGAGCTTCTATCTTGCCACTAATGGTCTTTTCCAACTTAGCCATTGCTTGGGTGATTGCTACCCTGAATTCCATTTCTGTCATATTGTTTATGTTCATATCCAGTAGTTCTATGACAGGGGTTGCAGTCTCTGAATTTTTCTTCTGTTGGGTGTTCCTCTTCCGACTCATATTGGTGAGGGGTAGTTGAGGGGATGTATAGCTGAATATATCAACCATGATCCAGGCGAGTTGCCTGTTGGAAGGTTTTGGAGCAATCAGAAGTCACCACTGAAAAGGAAGAAGAAAGAAAAAAGAGAGAGAAAAAGAGAAAAAAAAAGTAAGAAAAAAACCTGGCTTACATGCACCCCAATGGTAGGATTTATATGACACAAAAACAAAAAAGAATAAACAAAAAGATTGTCAAAAGTAAAAGAAAGGGGAAAAAAGCAAAAAGCAAAACCCAGCCAAAATGACCTCCAAGAATAATATTTGTCTAGTACAAAGGCAAAAATAAATACAGAAGAATAAGATGGGAAGGTGAGTACAAACCCTTGTTATAGGTGAGGAAAGTATTTCAGTTCCTCCTGGGTGTATCTTGTTATTGCTAGAGGACTCAACTTTCTAGAGATATAGTGAAATTAAAATTGGTTTATATATAGTGATAGTATTGAATAGGAATGAAGGATTACCTTGAAGCTTAAATCTGTAAGTATACTTAAAAAAAGAAAAAAAGACACAAACAAAGAAACACAGGTATATGTATGCAAAAAAGTTCAAGTTAAAAAGTTATTATGGAATGTTGTATTAAATATCCAGTTGTAATAATAAGTGGGTTAAAAAATAAAAGCAAGAATTGTGAGAATAAATTTACAATAAAAAAATAAAAATGAAAAGAAGTTTAAAAAAATGAAAAGCTGTATCTATAAAATATACAAGTTCTGGGGTAGTACCGGGAGCTTAATATATTGTGTTTTCCCTGATGCTGGGGTTTTATAGTTTTATGGAGATGCTTTGGTGGTTGTCCTCTTGTTCTTCTGGCTTGCCTTCTGGGGGAGGGGCCTGCTGCCTTTTTTTTCAGTCAGTCTAGGCTGAGTCTCCCTGCTTCTATTAAGGGGCTGGGCTCTATGGAAACTGGGTTTTCAGGCTTTTGTTCTCTGGAGGTTTTTGTTCTTTTGTCGCTTTTTCCAGCTTTTTGGAGAGTCTGAGCAAAGTAAGATGTCTGCACCCAGACCTCCATCTCAAAGAGAAGCTTTAGTCAGCTCTCCTCTGGATGGTGCGGGGCACACAGACTTTCCCTCTGCACTCTACCCTGCACCCTGCCACCTCTCACAGGTAGTGTGCATCCTCAGTCACTAGCCAGAATGGCGCCTTCGGCCTGTGCTTGTCCTTTCACTACCATGCCACAGAAACCGCGAGTGATAGCTGTTTGTGTGAGCTTGTCGCTGTCTGGACGCTCTCTGGAGCCCACACGCATGGTGGGTATGCATTAGGACCCCGTGGTCCTGCATGTCGCCTGGAAGGCTGTGGGAAGAATGACCTCTGGAGCAGGTTGTGCGCTCCTAGCCCAAGCGGTGGTGCAAGTGCAGTTTCAGGGACTCCCCCTGCTGCCAGGGTTCCCTTAGGTGCCAGGGAGCACCTTCTACCACCGACCCGGACCGCAGATTCATGTCCCTGACAGTGGCTGTGAGATTCCCCCTAGTTGCCTCTCAAGACCTTTGGTTTTTGGGTGCTTTTAACCAGACTGCAAGTTGATGCTGGTCCCCAAGCACAGGGTACTTTTGTATTGGGGTATTACCTTCCAATGGGTCACTTTTGGTGGCTCTCTCCCCCTTCTGTTTCTCCTCCAAAATCAGTCAGAGTGCTCCCTCTCTGCTTTACCTCTCTGCTGATGCTCTTGTGCCCAAGTAGAGATCCAGAAGTGTGTAGTCTTACATCTCAGGCTGATTTCATGGGTGTTCAGTGTTCTGGTAGATATTTAGCTCACTTCAGGGGACCGTTTGAAACAGGGTCCCCTACTTCTCCGCCATCTTGCGCCCCTCCCCCTCACTTTTATTTTTTTTTAAATTTTTTATTTGAGAGAAAGACAGCATGAGTGCGGTGGGGGATGGGCAAAGGGTGAAGCAGACTACCCCTGCCATGCCCTCCCGCCCCAAGCAGGGAACCCCATTCGGGACTCAGTCCCAGGACCCTGAAATCACAACATGAGCTGAAGACAGCCACTTAACTGACTGAGCCACTCAGGGGCCCCATTTCACTTTTTTTTTTTTTTTAAAGATTTTATTTATTTAACAGAGAGAGAGATCACAAGTAGGCAGAGAGGCAGGCAGAGAGAGAGAGGAGGAAGCAGGCTCCCTGCTGAGCAGAGAGCCTGACAAGGGTCTTGATCCCAGGATCCTGAGATCATGACCTGAGCTGAAGGCAGAGACTTTAACCCACTGAGACACCCAGGTGCCCCATTTCACCTTTTTTTTTTTTTAAGATTTTAATTTATTTATTTGACAGAGATCACAAGTAGGCAGAGAGGCAGGCAGAGAGAGAGAAGGAAGCAGGTTCCTTGCTGAGCAGAGAGCCGGATGTGGGCCTCGACCCCAGGACCCTGAGATCATGACCTGAGCCGAAGGCAGAGGCTTTAACCCACTGAGCCACCCAGGCACCATATTTCACCTTTTTAAAATAGACTTTATTTTTAAGTAATCTCTATGCCCAGCGTGGGGCTCGACTTATAACCCTGATATGAAGAGTCACATGTTCCACTGGCTGAGCCAGCCAGTCACCCCTAATGTCACCTAAAAAAAAATTTTTTTTTTTTTTATGTGGCCACTAGAAGATCTTAAGTATATGACTTGCTCTATATTTCTATCGGACAGTGCTGGTCTAGAGGCCAAAGGAAGGAAGCCAGGTAAATGGAGGGCCCTTTGCAAATTTAAGAGGCATCCCTTCTGGCCTGGGCTCTTGAGTCACACTGCTCTGGGGAGTGGACACTCATGTCTCAGCTCTGTGTGGGATGTTGCACCCCTCTTCTGTCTTCTGGGACTGCTAGGAAACCATTCCTGGGCCAGGTTGTGATGGGGCTGGCCAGCTGGTACTGCTTAAAGATCCCAGACAGAGCACACATTCATAAAGACCCCCTCTTCACTGGACCCCAGTGGACCAGGGGATCTTTATGGGTGGGGAGTAGCTCATACTCATACCTGTAGCCATAAAACCTGGCCGTAGATCCTGCATGCAGTAGGCTGGTTGGATGGATAGACACATGGGTGACTAGATATGTGGCAAGATGGCTTTCTTTCTCTCTTGAGATTTTTTTACTTATTTACTTGGCAGAGAGAGAACACAGGCAGGGGGAGCTTCAGGCAGAGGGATTAGCATGTTCTTTGCTGAGCAGGGAGTCCGATGCAGGACTCGAGCCCAGGACCCTGAGGTCATGACCGGAGCTGAAGGCAGACGCTTAACCGACTGAGCTACCCAGGCACCCCAGGATGGCTTGCTAAGGATATACATGAACCAAGAGACAGAAAACATGGCTACTAGAGGAATGAATGGTTTGATGGAGCTCAGACAGATGGGTGGATGAATATTTGGGTGGAAAAAAATGGGTGAATGAAAGGGTGGATGAAAATAGTGGATGGTGAATGTCTGGACGAATAGGCAGGCAGGAGGCTGCCTGGATGGTTGGATGGATGCATAAAGAATGGATAAAAGGGGTACCTGGGTGGCTCAGTGGGTTAAAGCCTCTGCTTTCAGCTCAGGTCATGATCTCAGGGTCCTGGGATCGAGGCCCGCATGGGGCTCTCTGCTCAGTAGGGAGCCTGCTTCCTCCTCTCTCTCTCTCTGCTTCTCTGCCTACTTGTGATCTCTCTCTCTCTGTCAAATAAATAAATAAAATCTTTTAAAAAAAGAGTGGATAAAAGGAAGTGGGTAAAAGGAAGATGGGTGATGAAGTGGAGGAAAAATTAGATGGTGGGTGGATGGAGGGTCAAGAAAAGAAAGATGAAGGAGCTCATCCCAACACAAGCATTGGTGAAGGCATGCTGAGGACATCACCTCTCAGGGTTAGCATGTAGTGTGTTTCTCTTCCCTTCTTCCTTGCGCTTTGCCCAGACATGTCTGAGCTTCTCCAGGCTTTCATCACCTTTCCCCAAGAGTTGCCATTGTGCTGGTTATGCTAATCAAGTCTCTCCCTCATTAGAACTGTCAGTTCCCTGGCAGGCCACCTCGGTCATTTTTTTGTGAGGCAGTCTGGGACATGTGTATGGGGGTACAGAGGATGTATTTGTTACAGTGTGTGTGTGGGAATTTGTTAGGACAAGTTCATCATTTTTCTATACAGACCTCATTGGACTTGGCTGATAATCAAGGAACCAAGAATGGGACTGAGTGAGGGAAGAGAAGGTGTCTTACAGAGATCTGAATCTGTGGGAGAAGGGAGACAGGATAGAAAGAGATGGACATGTGATAATTGCCCTTGTATGTGCAGAGGATGACCTGCCAGAAGGTGCTTCCCTGGACAGCCCAGTCTCCTTACTCAGCAGTCCCTAGAGGTGGCAGATGAATCTCAGAAGAAAATTTGGCATCATACTTTTAGATTTGAATCTTGTCTCAGCAGGTGGCAGGAGTGAGTCCAGGGTTGGGAAGAGCTGTGTCTCTCTAGTGACAGGGACCCAGAGGGCTTGGAGGGGAGAATGGACTTGTCCATTCTGGTCATGCTGCGTCACTGCCCAGGGAAGTCAGGCTGGGAGAAACCTGGCAGGTCTGACCATTTCAAGGTCCTAGATTTTCTATATCAGTAAAGGCTTCAATCATGGTGATCAGCAGTCACCTCTCATTGTCAATTCAGATACGTGTCAAGCAGTCTTCCTGGAGAGGTTCCATTGCAAATGGCGCAGAGAGATGACAGCCTTTCTGCTCCCCGCTGCCCATCTGCATTCTGGGCAACTATTTGAAGTGCTCTCACCAGCAATGTTTTCTTTAGACAATACACAAAACTTTCCCGTGATTTTCAGTCTTATAACTATCATATCCGTCCTTCAGACTGTGAGTAATGCACGGCTTCTTTTTTCTCTTTGTGAAATCAGAAAAAAGCCTGGACCATCTTTCATGAACACAACCTCAGTACAATTAAACATCTAGAAGAAATGCATGAGGCTCCAACAGCCTTGATGAAGGTAATGAAGAGCTTTGCTGAAGGTTTTCTTAATGGGACCATCGACCAGGAATTACACAGCAAACTTCTTCAGTGTTCTCTTTAACTCATTGATGTCCTTTTCGGTTCACTTTCAGCCACTGCTCACATCTGCTTTCTCTTCAAAATGCCCAGTCTCAGGACAAGTTTCCTTCCCCCACTGCTCCTTCTGGCTCTGGCCAAGAACTTGAAAACAACTCCCAGCTCCACAATGTTTGTTTTCATTCCAGTATGGATAAGTCCATTCTTAGGATATGGTTTTATATTTTCTTGCTCATTCTCCTTCTCTGGTCCCCACCCAGATCAGCCCAATGAGGGGGAGCTAGGAATATGGCGCCTCCAGGTGGCTTTGGCTAGACTTGCTTGGGGGGACTTCAGCTTGGCTATGCAGGCTGGAGGTGCCAAGTGCAGCTACTGAGGGCTGGATTAGGACTCATCCCAATCCCTAGGGGATCATGACCGGAGCCAAAGGCAGACACTTAATCAACTGAAACACCCATACACCCAATCCTGAGTTTGATCTTGAAAAAATGTGCTGGTAACATCGTCCTTGGTTCTGGGTAACAGAAACCCTCTAATTAATGGCTAATTAATGGCAATAAATTATTACAAGCACATAGGTATTTCTTTCAGAATCCAAGGATAGGAAGGAATCTTGGACTCAGGAATGGCCTGAGAGTTGAACCTAGACAGTTATTTGCTCCACTTCCAAACCCCCCGCCATCTCCTCCCTTCTCCTTTCTTCTCCCAGTCTCTCCCCATTTCCTTCCTCCCCATCTCTCCCTGTCTCATCCTTTCACCTCTTCCTGTCTCCTCCTTTTTCTATCCTCCCCCATTGCCCCTCTCCCTTCTTTTCCTCCCATGGCTCTCCCCATACCTGCAGCCCACTTCCTCTTTCCTCTCCGCTCTTCCTGTGCAGGCCAAGCTTTCCCCTGCCTCTGGACATAAGACGATGACCATTCTGGCCACTTGAGTTCTTACTTGGCACTCACTTGCAGTCACATGAGGAAATGAACTTTCTATGTCTAAGACCTGCAAAAATTCTCATTGACCCATCTTGGGTCCAGTAGGCAAGCTCACATGAGTAGAACCTGGGACCCATAACCTCACTCTAGTGATAAGGAAGTCTGATAAGTGGATTTTTGAGTTTCTGATATAGGTAGGTAAGATTGTTTTGAAATGACCAAAATATCATATGATTATTAAAAAGATGTCAGACAGCCATGAATGATGGATGCCCGCTGTATATTCAGATAGATGCACATGGAGAGAAAAGCCAGCACAGGCTGTAGCAATGGCTTGGTGATGTTACCAAGAGCCCAGATGTTTTCTCTTTTTCAGTGACAGTGTCTCTCCTCATGGCCCAAAAGAGCTGCCACATTTCCAAGCATCACATTATTGTTTGATGGAATCCCAAGGAGGAAGGAAAAGCATAGGAGCAAAAGGCATTTCTCCTTAAGACCTCTCTCTTTCCAAGGTTTGAAGTCTTCAGCTCTTGCCTTTACATGGTCTACATCAAATGCCTAGTCCTAGGTCAATTAGTGGTATCAGATGACAGGAGGACTGTGGTTGCCTTAGATCGGACTGAGGACATTGCTCCCAAAGTTTAAGTTTTGCTAGTAGGAACGAAACATGAATAGCTTTTCAGAAAGCAATAGAATATGCCATAGGAGGTCTTAAATTTGTTTTTCTATGAATATTTTAAGATTTATGGTAAAGATTGCCAAATTTTTTCCAAGAGTTTTACCAACTTAAATTCTTATGAACAGCATAGGAGTATGTCTGCTTCACTACACGCTTCCCACTTCATGAGTTTTTGCATCTTTACTAAGAACCATGATCTAGAAGTCTCTTCTCATTAGTCCTAATAGGTTTTTAGATTAAATTGTCTTGACTTTTGTAGTAATGCAATCTTATCATGAATGAAAATAATAGTATAGTCTCATTTTTCATAGCTGTATTTTAAAATGCTGTTTCTTACTGTATTGATTGGGACCTTCTGAACAGTCTTAGACTTCAGTGGTAATAATGAGCATCCCTGTCTTATTCCTGGCTTTAATGTCAAAACTCAAGTGTCAGGCTGGTAAGTATAATGTGGATGGTGAATGTCTGGACGAATAGGCAGGCAGGAGGCTGCCTGGATGGTTGGATGGATGCATAAAGAATGGATAAAGGGAAGTGGGTAAAAGGAAGATGGGTGATGAGGTGGAGGAAAAATTAGATGGTGGGTGGATGGAGGGTCAAGTTCATTTGAGATTTATCTTATTTCCTCAAATTAAGATACTGGTTCTAAGATGCACCAACTTAATGCTTGGTGGGAGAGGGAGGAATTACTTAATAACTTTGTGCGTTGATTGAAAGACTTTATTGCAACAATGTGGAAGAAACATGTCTCATAATAACCAAGGAAGGTATATATTTATTTTCTTCTCATTGACACTGTCAGATGATGAAATACACGGTCATTGGATAGAACCAGTATCCTAATGGAAGAGAAGTTCTTTATACAGTATATGCTTTATTATGTTCAGCAAGTATTCTATTCACAGGTTTTAGGATTTGCAAGAGAAGAGGTTGGATTTAACAAGAGTCTAAGCATAAAGCTGCCACTAAGAAACTGATGCCCTGATCCAAGAGATGATATGATTAATTTGCTAATGTGTAATCACTTTGGCAATTCTGGGATAGACCGTACTTTATTGTTACATATTATCCTTTCAATATTCTGTTGAATTCTCTTGCCTGACATTTTATTTAGGATTATTTTGCCTGTTTTCATAAGTGAAGATGATCTATAGTTTGTTGTTATTATTGTTTTTATCTCTATACTATTTTTGTCAGACTTTGGTGTTAGAATTATGATAGTTTCTTATATCTTTAAAGAGATTTTATTTATTTGAGAGAGAGTGAAAGTGAAAGAGATCACAGAAGGAGAGGGAGAAGCAGACTCTGCTGAGCAGGGAGCTTGATGAGGGGCTCGATCCCAAAACCTCAGGATCATGACCTGAGCTGAAGGCAGACGCTTAACCAACTGAGCCACCCAGGGGACCTGAGTTATGATAGTTTCTTAAACTACATTGTTGTTCAGTTTTTCTTCATGATGATGAACAGTTCATATGATGAGAGTTAGTAGTGTTTTTTTTTTTTTTTAAGATTTTATTTATTTGACAGAGAGAAACACAGCCAGAGAGGGAACACAAGCAGGGGGAGTGAGAGAGGGAGAAGCAGGCTTCTCGTCGAACGGGAGCCCAATGTAGGGCTTGATCCTGGGACTCTGGGATCTTGACTTGAGCTGAAGGCATACGATTAGTAAGGCATCCATGTGCCCAGAGAGTTACTAGTGTCTTGAAAGTTAAATTCAACATGTGGACCTAGAGCCTTTTGTGGATGTAAATATTTGGTAAACTTTTCCTTGATTATCGGTCTGAAAAAAATTCTCATGGGGTTCATTTTGGTTATTTATATATTCTCTAGAAAATCTTCTGTCACTGAGATCTTCAAATTCATTACCAAAATTTTAGCTAACTGAAATTCGTAATTCTTTCCTCTATCTGCTTTATCACTTAAAATTTTACCTTTTTGGTTCTTTGCCAGAAATGTGACTATTTGAATCTGATTTTCCCCAAAGAACAACCTTCATTACATTTATTAAAGTTCTTGTTGTATCATGTTTGGATTATTTTGGTTCCTCTCTTTTTCCTGAAACAGCCTTATGCTTTCAGTCCAAGGCCACATTGCCTACTTTTAACACAGGTGATACAAGTTTGGCTTTTTGATTTTGACTTATGACTGTTTTGCTCCTGAATTTTGGAGTTTGGGAGTGCTCCATTTGTAAATGTTGCAAGGCAGAGATCTATTTCTTTTCTTTCTGATGTATCCCAAGCATCTAGAACATTCCCTGGATGTGTAGGGGTATAATATGTACGTAGTGGCCAAATGAAATAATGAGTCTTGGGAGCTGGGGAGGAAGCTGCTGGAAGCTTCCTTTCTTGGGGAGACTTCATGGGACACGGAGCAAGAGGGGTGGTCACAAGCCTGATTGCAGCCATGAGCTTTTGCTCCTCCCCCACCCACAAGCAGCTCCTCATACAATATGAATGACATTCGTTCTGGGAATGTGTGATAGCCAGTGTTAGGGGCCATCCCCTTTTGAGCTCTGTCCCCTTTGCTCTTGTCTGTGACCTCAGGTGGTAAGGTCTCTTGTAGTCACAGCTCAAGATGCTGGCAGAAATGTGAAGCTTGAGAGAGAAGCCTGTCTCTTTAGAAGGTGAAGAAGGTGAATACTAGACAGGAGGTGAGTCACGTGGACAGACCGACGGGGGCTGAGGCTGTATGACTTTGGTATTTTGATGAAACAGCCTGCAGTAAAGTATCATTTCTGGCCCTGCAGAGCTCTGACCTTGAGCCCAGAACACCTGACCCATGGCTGTTAAGGAGAGGGATGGCTGTGCTAGCCTGTGCCTTAGGAATGACGGAGACCCCCTGGGCTGGTTGGGCAGGTGCCCAGTAGGTGGACACCTGCCTCCATCTCCATCTTGAGTTGCCAGATCAAGTGCAGGATGCCCCTTGAAATTAGGATTTCAGATCAGTGATGAATACTGTATTTAGTACAGGTTGGTTCCATGCACTAGGGCCTCTTGATCTACCCAGATCTTAGGCAGGAGGTTCCTAAAACCTGGGAGGGATAACTCACTGGGAAAGCTATAAGGCTCATCTCCCCTTGATCTCAAACACACCCTAAGACAATCCAAGCAAAAAGCAAAGTCTTCAGACATGAAAAAGCAAAACCTCTCATTTTCCACCTAGTGTTGCTGTATAAATGCAAGTGGGAACTAAGGAAGCCCTTTGCACCTTCCTCCACTTGGTAGTGGCCTTTTGGAGAAGGTGAGTGCAGTCTCACAGGCTCTGCTGGGCACAGGGTTGAGCGAGATGAGCTCTTGCCTTCCAGCGAGTCCTAGTCAGTCAGAGGAAGTGGGGCAACGGCTGAGGAAGTATGAATTTGGTCAGGCTGGTGGCTTAAATTGAGTGTTAAGGGCTCAGTCAGAAGAATGGACTGGAGGGACAAGGTGGACAGGGGGGCCATTCAGGAGATCACAGAGGCTGAGGCTTAGAAGCCTAATGGCCTCAGACGGGGAGATGTGAAGCCAGTAAGATCAGGAAGACCCTCTCTCCCAGGCACTCTCTCAGTGCCATTTGCTTCTAGGGGCTCCAGGGAAGCTTAAGGAAGAATCCCAAGTCTATGGGGGTACAGGCAGGACATATGGCAGGACATATGGCAGGGGAGATAGCCTCTAGGCATTGCCATGAAGTTTGTGTTACCCTTAGACTAGCCTCATTGGTTTCTTCCAGAAGGTTAAAAACTATACAAATAATTTTAATGGACATAATTTTGTTCTCATCACAAAATAATGTGGCACACTTCCATAATTACTCAAAAGTGATCATTGTGTGAACACCTATTAATGAGTGGATGGCTTTGGAAGAAAATTTCAATATACTTGGGAAGCATTGTTAAAACCCATTAATGATATGTCTGGGGTCAAATTACCATGTCGTGTCAAAGCATAGATTTATGGCTCCATTTTTAATATTTCAGAATAATTAAGAATGTTCCATGCATCTGACCAGGCAGATTTGATGCACGAAAACCATGTATCTGTATTAGGAAAGGAACGGGTCATTTCTAGCCAAAATGGGGATCAAAGCTCTTTTGACATCCATTTGGCAAGAGTATGCACATTTTAGAGCTTCTCAAAAAGTATTACTGATTTTAGATAAATAGCATTCAGCTATTCTTTCCTTTCCCCCATGGCCTTCTCTCAAGCAAGAGAGGAAAATCACCATTTGTCAGGAACTTCTGACCTTGAATTGGACTTTTGGGGAGTCCAGCCATATGTGCTTGTTAGAACAGGGGTATTTCTGCATTACTTTTTCTCTTTCTCTAAAGTGGGTCTGAGTGAAGCAGCTCTGCCCTCAGCTCTGACCACTGCCTCCAGTGGGGAGAACCAACACTGCCTCTTCTTTCAGCATCTTGCCCTGCAGCTCACCCCTCCTCCAGTAGTAGGAAACTGCATTGCCACTGCTTGCAGCCTCCCACCCTACAGCTTGCCACTGCCTCCAGTGGAGACAAGTGGCACAGCCTGGCCGGCCACGGACTTGCACTGCATCTCCACACTGCATCTAGGGGCCATAAGCAGCACTGCAAAGCCTCGAGCCATCCTTCCCACTGCAGCTGACCACTGCCTCCAGGGGCGAGAATGGACACGGCTTCATCTTCCAGCATCTCACTATGCAGCTAACTGCTGCTTCCAGGGCCAGGTCACTAGATGGCCACTCCTTGTAGCATCTTGATTTGCAGGTGACCCCTGCCTCTACTAGTAGGAACCGACATTTCCATTTCTTCCAGGGTCTCACATGCAGCTCAGCACTGCCTCCAGTGACAGAATCCTGCACTGCATACCATCTAGTAGTTCTCCCGGTTCAGCTGTCCACCCCCAGAAGCAGTGCTGAGCTCCAGGGCAACAGATACTGAACGAGGGGGCAGTTCATCTTGCCGCCCAGGGAGGCAACGCTGAGCTGCAGTGGGTGAGACACTGGAAGACCTGTCGCTGGCGCTTCCGGACAATGGAGGCAGTGGGCAGATCCAGTGCAAGGCGTGAGAAAAAGAAGCAGTGTACATCACCAATGCAGGAGGTAGTACTGAGTTGAAGTCTGAAGGATGGGAGAAGACATGCCACTGTGGCCCGGGACTAGTGGAGGCAGTTAAGAGCTGCATTGTGAGATGCTGGAAGGCCCCGGCAGTGCAAGTTCACACCGCTGGAGGAGTGGTGAGCTGCTGGGCTGGAGTCCCTGGAAGCCATGCAATGCTGCTTTCCACCACTGGAGGAAGTAATGAGCTGCAGTGGGAAAGATGCTGGAAGAGGAGTCAGTGCAGCCTGTCAGCACTGAGGGCAGTGATGAGGTGCTGGGTGAGAGACCCTGAGAAGCAATGCATGGCAGCTTGTTACTCCAGGAGGCAGTGGTGAGTTGTAGTCTCTTTCGCAGGCCCCAGAGTGGTGGTGACAACTGCTAGAGCTGTCCACCAACTCAGCATTATGCCCTGTGTCCCTGGGTTTGCTGGTCATGGGATGTCAGGATAGTGCAGGAGGGGCCTCCTGATGGGGGCCAGGCCTCTGGGTAGAGAGGCTTGAAAATCAAGGTTAGGGTTAGGGTTAGGACCTAGGGGCCCTGCAAGCCCGATCTTGGAGTGCCGAGGTGAGCTACCTGGGTGGCTGAGTTTAGGATATAGGTCAGTTTTAGTGCCAGACTCCAGGTGAGTGACCAGGGGCTGTTGAGTGAGAGCTTCTTCCCTGGTCAGTAAGAGATTTCTCCTGCTCTGAGGGTTATGCGTACCTCCAAATTTCATGGTTTCCTTTTGCCTGGCACGGGGAGTCCCCCGGTTTGGATCTGGTGTCCTCAATTCGTTGGGCTTGGTGCCCAGGCCTCTGGGGACAGAAGCCCCAAAATCCAACCTAGGGTTAGGGCCTAGGGGCCTGGAATGTCTGATCTCTCAGCGCTGAGTCGAGCTTCCTTGGAGGCTGAGTTGAGTGCATGGGTCAGTCTGAGTGCAGACTCCAGGTTGATGTCACGGGGTGTGTTGAAATTTGGGGTGGCCCCACAGTGGGCATGCAGATTTCTGCTGCTCTGAGGGTTTTGCTGACCTCCAAATGGCACGGTTTCTGGCTGATTGGAAGGGTGAGTCCACTGATATGTCCCATGTGTACCTCATTCATGCAGCTTGGGGGCCAGGCGTCTGGGAACATACGGTTGAAAACTCAACCTAGGGTTAGGGTTAGGACCTGGGTCCCAGCAGACCTGAACTTGGAATGGTGAGATGAGCAGCCTGGGAGGCTGAGTTGAGGTCATTGGTCAGTTTCAGTGCCAGACTCCAGGTGAGTGTCCAGAGGCCTGGTGAATATGATATTGTTCCCTGCTAGGCATGCAGATTTCTCCTGCTCTGAGGGTTTTGTGGAGTTCTGAATGTCATGGTTTCCTTAGGGATGGTAGGCAGAGTACTCCGATATGACTCATGCATCCACAATCTCTATAGCTTGGGGGCCAGGCCTCTGGGGAAAGATGTCTGAAAATGCAATCTAGGGTTAGGGTTAGGGCTTAGGGGCCAAACAGGCCCAATTTCCTGATGCTTAGGTGAGCTCCCTGGGGGGCTGAGTTGAGGGCGTGCATCTCCCTGAGTGCCTGATTCCAGGTTACTGTCTAGGTGGCTGTTGAATGTGTGGGGGTTCCCTGGTAGGGATGCAGATTTCTCCAGCTCTGAAGGTTGTGTGGCACTCCAAATGCTGTGGTTTCCTTCTTGCTGCATGTCAGAGTCCTCTTATATGCCCCAGGTCTCCCCCATTCTTTCGGCTTGGGGGCCAGGCCTCTGAGGACAGATATCTAAAAATCCAGCCTAGGGTTAGGTTTAGGGCCTACGGGCGCAGCAGGAGCCATCACTTGGTGCTGAGCTGTGAGTCCTTGGAGGCTGAGTTGAGGGCATGTGTCAGTCTCAGTGTCCGATTCCAGGTTGGTGTAATGCGGTCTGTTGAAAGTGGGGGTGGCCCACAGTGGGCATGCAGATTTCTGCTGCTCTGAGGGTTCTGCCAGTCTCCAAATGGCACCATTTCTCATGGTCTGGGAGGCTGAGTCCACTGACATGTCCCATGTGTACCTAAAGTTTATTGCTTGGGGGCCAGGCCTCTGGGTAGAGAGGCTTGAAAATCAAGGTTAGGGTTAGGGTTAGGACCTAGGGGCCCTGCAAGCCTGATCTTGGAGAGCTGCGCTGAGCTCCCTGGGTGGCTGAGTTTAGGGTGTAGATCAGTTTTAGTGCCAGACTCCAGGTGAGTGACCAGGGGCTGCTGCGTGTGAGCTTCTTCCCTGGTCAGTAAGCAGATTTCTCCTGCTCTGAGGGTTCTGTGTACCTCCAAATGTCATGGTTTCCTTTGTTTGGCAGGTGGAATCCCCAGGTATGGGTCTGGTGTCCTCAATCTGTCAGGCTCGGCACCCATGCCTCTGGAGACAGAAGCCCCAAAATCCAACCTAGAGTTAGGGTTAGGGCCTAGGGGCGGGAGGCCTGATCTCTCAGCACTGAGCTGAGCTTCCTCAGAGGCTGAGCTAAGTGTATGGGTCAATCTGAGTGCCAGACTCCAGGTTGATGTTATGGGGTATGTTGAAATTTGGGGTGGCCCCATAGTGGGCATGCATATTTCTGCTGCTCTGAGGTTTTGCCGACCTCGAAATGGCATGATTTCTTACTGACTGGCAGTTTGAGTCCACTGATATGTCTGTTCCATGTATACCTCATCTGTGCAGCTTGGGTGCCAGGCGTCTGGGAACATAGGGTTGGAAATCCGATGTAGGGTTAGGTTTAGGTACTAGGGGCCCTACAGACCCCAACTTGGAGTGCTGAGGCAAGCTGCAGTGTGCAGTCCCCACCACCCCTGCCTGGGCAGCAGAACGCTGCATTCAGCTGTGGCATACGTGCCCGGAGACCCTTCCTGCCTCCTGCGTTTCAGGCAGCTTGGCACCGCCTCTGGGGCATGAGAATTTGCCCAGGCCTCAGGATGTTGGGACCGAGACCTCTGGCAAGTTGGAGGACTTTCTCCTCTCCCGAGGCTCAGAATGCTTTATGGGCAATTTGTGCCCAGATTCCCGGGCATCTGACCGAGTTTTCCTGGGGTTTGAACCAACATTGCTTCCTCTCATGACGTGCTGGGAACCAACACTGCCCCACCACCTGGTATCTCTACCTGCAGCTTTCCTGTGCAGCCCGTTGCAGGGGGGTGACTTGCAGCCTCGTCCAGCATCTCACCCTGGAGCTCAGCGCGACCAGCCATGGTGGCCAGCTGTAGTGTCCCATTCCCAGCACCCCTCACTGTGAGCTCAGCGCTGCGTCCAGCCATGACATGTGCCCGGTGCCCTTTTCCCACTTTCCACATGGCATGTAGACTGGCACTATCCCCGGCGGTGACAGGAAGCCGAGTCACAACCTCCCTGTTCCCAGTCCTCCTCACTTGCCCTTGAGGGCGCTCACAGGGTCCGGGCTGAGCTGTCATTTTACCCGGCCAGAGGTCCGGGGGTTTCCCTGTTCTCATCCATTTTAAAAGTAGTGGCCATGAGCTTTAGACTGAGGTCTCCGATGATGAGGATGCAGCTCACCCAGACCTGGAATAATGTCCCATGGGATTTCGGCAGAGAGCCTTGTCTTTGCAGGCTTCCTGAAATGCGTTCTTATGAGATTTCTCCACAGATCAAAGGGATTGATATTTGTGGTGGCTCTGAATGTTCATGCAGATTTCTGCTGCTCCACTGTTTGGTGGAGCCCCCAATGGTAGTTTCCTGCTGGCCGACAGGTGAGTCCACTGCTATTGCTCATGTGTACCTAGTCTCTATGGCTTTGGGGACAGGCCTCTGGGTACAGAGGCCTGAAAATTGAAACTACGGTTAGGGTTAGGACCTAGGGGCCCTGTACGCCCAAACTGTGGCGTTCAGGGGAACACCCCGTGTGGCTCTGTTTAGGGCTTTGTCAGTTTCAGTCCCAGTCTCCAGGTGAGTATCCATGGGGCTGCTGAATGTGACATTCTCTGGTAGGCAATCTGATTTCTCCTGCTAGAGGGATTTGCAGAGTTCCATGTGTCATGGTTATCTTTTGACTGGCAGGCAGAGTTCTCTGGCATGGATCTGGAGTTCTCAGTCTTTGGCTTCAGGGCCCAGGCTTCTGGGTAGAGAAGCCTGAAATTCTCAATGAGGGATAGAGTTAGTTCCTCGGGGTTCAGCAGCCCCGACATTCCAGCGCCGAGTCGACCTCAGTGGGGTTGAGTTGAAGGCGTCTGAGTGCCCGACTCCAGGTGATTGTCCAGGGGCTCCTGTGTCGGGATGTGCCCTGGTAGGCAGGCAGATTTTTTTCACTCTGAGTGTTTTGTGAAGCTCAAAAGACATGATTTCCGGGGTACCTGGGCGGCTCAGTTGGTTAAGCAACTGCCTTCGGCTCAGGTCATGATCCCGGAGACCCGGGATCGAGCCCCATATCGGGTTCTCTGCTCGGCAGCAGGAAGCCTGCTTCTCCCTCTCTCACTCCCCCTGCTTGTGTTGCCTCTCTGGCTGCATTTCTCTCTGTCAAATAAATAAAAAATCTTAAAAAAAAAAAAAGACATGATTTCCTCTTGGTTGGCCTGCAGAGTCGTGTGGTGTGGGTCTGGTGTCCTCAACCTGTGGGGCTTGGGGCCCAGAAGTCTGAACTTTACACTTAGGGTTAGGTTTCAGGCCTAGGGGCCCACTAGGCCCAACCTTCCAGCATGCAGTCGAGCTCCCTTGGGGGCTGAGTTGAGGGCATGGGTGTGTCTGAGCACACACCTCCAGGTTAGAGTCCAGGGGGCTGCTGAATGTCGGGTTGTCCCCAGGGAGGCATGCAGCTTTCACCTGCGCCGAGGGTTTTGTAGTCACAATGTCATGATTTCCTTCTGCCTGGAAGGTGGAGTTCTCTGATAGGAATCAGGTGTCCCCAATCTCTAGGACTTGGGTCCCAGGCCTCTGGGGATAGAAGCCCAATAATCCAGCTTAGGGTTAGGGTTAGGGCCTCACCACGCTGAGTCAAGCTCCGTTGGGGGCTGAGTTAACAGTGTGGATCCACTGCGTGCATGCCTCCAGGATCATGTAAAGGGGGATGCTGAATGTGGGGGAGTCCCCTGGTAGGCATCCAGATTTCTCCTACTCTGAGGGTTTTGTCGAGCTTTAAATGTCATGGTTTCCTTCTGGCTGAAAGGTGGAGTCCTCAGATACAACACATGAATCCTAAATCCAGGGACTGGGGTACGAATCACCTGAGAATTTCCTGAGCCCTCAGGAGGTTGGGACGGTGACTTCTGGCGAGTTGGGGGACGTTTTCTTCTCCCAAGGCTCAGAACGCCTTCTCAGGCAATTTGTGCCCAGATGCCAGGGCAACTTCCCTAGTTCTCCATGGGACTTGGACTGAGATAAGTTCCACCTGTACCGTGTTGGGGACCAACACTGCCCAACCCAGCGTCACTACCCGCACCTGCCCTGTCCGGCCAGTGGCAGCGGGGTGACGTGCAGCCTGATCTTGTGTCTGGCCCTGGAGCTCAGCGCCGCCTCCCGTGGCCCCAAGCTGCAGTGTCCCATCTCCAGCACCCCTTCCTGGGAAGCTCAGCACGGGGTCCAGCTGTGGCAGGTGTGCCCGGGGACCCTTTCTGCCTCCATGTTGGCAAAGCCCCTGGGGGGAACAGGCATCCTAGCCTCGCCCTTCCCAGTCAGGGCCTGTGTCTCCCACTGCAGCTGCCCTTCGGCCTCCGGGGCAGGAGTGTGTGCGGCCGCTCCCCGCATCCTTTCTTTTTTTTTAATTGTTACTAAAATTTTTTTTTCCAGTGTTCCAAGATTCATTCCCCATTCCCCACACCCAGTGCTCCACGCTTTAGGTGTCCCCAGTACCCACCACCAGGCTCTCCCATCCCTCCACCCCCTCCCTCCAAGTCCCTCAGTTTGTTTCTGTGTCCAAAGTCTCTGTTGTTTCATTTCTCTCCCTGGATTACCCTACTTCCCATTTACTTTCCTTCTCCCACTGTCTTCTAGGTTATCCCTCATGCACCACAAGTAAGTGAAACCATGTGATACTTGACTTTCTCTACTTGGCTTATTTCACTCAGCATAATCTCTTCCAGTCCAGTCCATGTTGCTACAAAAGTTGGATATTCATCCTTTCTGACGGAGGCATAGTACTCCATTGTATATATGTACCACATCTTCTTTATCCATTCATCTGTTGATGGGCACCTTGGCTCTTTCCACAGTTTGGCGATTGTGGCCAT
>PITA01026561.1:0-22425 GCA_004023965.1 Spilogale gracilis
TCCATTGTGTGTATAATATATACACACCATACCCTTATCTATTCATCAGTTGATGGATATCTGGGCTCTTTCCATATTTAAATCTGAATTTCAAATAAACAATAGGGTTTCTCCCTCCCCCCTTTTTTACTGTAAGTGCGTCCCATGTAATAGCTAGGATATACTGATACTAAAAAATGTTTACTGTTTCCCTGAAGTTCAAATTTAAATGGGTACCCTATATTTTTATTTGCTGAGTCTGTCAGCCTTTAAATCATCTCCAGTTGGGCGCAGTAGCCTCTTTACTGGTCTCCTGATTTCTACCCTTCCCTTCCATCTCAAAATCCATCTTCAACAAAGCCATCAAGTGATCAATTTAAAAGTTAAGTCTGATCATGTTTCCTTTCTATTCAAAACAGTATAATGAGGCCCCATTTAATTAGGAATAAAAGCCAGGGCCCTTACAATGGCCTATATTGGCTATTACTCATCTGACTTCATCTCCTACTACCCCATCCCTTACTCCCCACCTTGCTCCTGTTGTCCTAGGTACACTGACATCCTTATATGTAAGGCACTTTGTTTTTTTGAATTTAACTCATTTAAATCAAATTAATTAACATATAGTGTATTTAGTTTCAGAGACAGACTTCAGTGATTCATCAGCTATAAATAACACCCAGTGCTCATGACATCACATGTCCTCCTTAATGCCCATTACCCAATTACTCCATCCCTCCACCTCCCTCCTCTTCAGCAACCTTCAGTTTGTTTCCAATGGTTTAGAGTCTCTTATGGTTTGTCTCTCTCTCTGATTTTGTACTATTTTGTTTTTCCTCCCTTCCTCTATACTCTTGTTTTGTTTCTTAAATTCCACATATGAATGAAATCATATAATTGTCTTTTGTGGATTGACTTATTTCACTTAGTATAAGACCCTCTTGTTCCCTCCACATTGTTGCAAATAGCAAGATTTCACTTTTTGATGGCTGAATAATATTCCATTGTATATATATACACCACATCTTCTTTATCCATTCATCTGTCAATAGATATCTGGGCTCTTTCCATCGTTTGGGTATTGTGGACAGTGCTGCTATAAACATTGGGGTGCAGGTGCTCTTTGGATCACTACATTTGTATCTCGGGGTATATCCCTAGTAGTACAATGATTTAGTCATAGGGTAGTTCTATTTTCAACTTTCTGAGGAACCTCCATACTGTTTTCTACAGTGGCTATACCAGCTTGCATTCCCACCAACAGTGTAGGAGGGTTCCCCTTTCTCTGCATCCTTGCCAACATTTGTTTTTCCTGACTTATTAATTTTAGCCATTCTGACTGATGTGAGGTATATCTCATTGTATTTTGTTTTGTATTTCCCTGATGCTGAGTGATATGGAGCATTTTTTCACGTGTCTATTGGCCTTTTGTATATCTTCTTTGGAGAAATGTCTGTTTGTGTCTTTGCTTATTTCTTGACTGGATTATTGGTTCCACAGGTGTTGAGTTTGCTAAGTTCTTTATAGATTTTGGGTACTAACCCTTTATCTGATAAAACATTTGCAAATATCTTCTCCCATTCTGTTGGTTGTCTTTTGGTTTTGCCAACTGTTCCTTTGCTGTGCAAAAGCTTTTTGTCTTGATGAAGTCCCAATAGTTCATTTTTACCTTTATTTCCCTTGCCTTTGGTGATGCATCTAGAAAGAAATTGCTGTGATCGAGGCCAAAGAAGTTGCTGCCTGTGTTCTTCTTTAGGATTTTGATGGATTCCTATCTCATATTTAGGCCTACCATCCATTTTGAGTCTATTTTTGTGAATGGTGTAAGAGAAGGGTCCAGTTTCATTCTTCTTCTTGTGGCTGTCCAATTTTTCCAACAGTTTGTTGAAGAAACTCTTTTTTTCCATTGGTTATTCCTTCCTGCTTTGTCAAAGATTAGTTGACCATCGAGTTGAGGATCCATTTCTGGGCTCCCTATTCTGTTCCATTGATCTGTGTCTGTTTTTGTGCCAGTACCATACTGTCTTGATGATTACAGCTTTGTAATAGAGCTTGAAGTCTGAAATTGTGATGCTACCAGTTTTGGTTCTCCTTTTCAACAATCCTTTGGCTATTTGGGGTCTTTTCTAGTTCCATACACATTTTAGGATTATTTGTTCCAGCTCTGTGAAAAATGTTAATGGTATTTTGATAGGGATTGCCCTGAATATAGATTTTTCTGGGAAGCATAGACATTTTAACATTATTTGTTCTTCCAGTCCATGAGCATGGAACGTTACATGTGAGGCACTTTAAAGCATTTGCTCTAGCTGTTCCTTCCACCTGGAATGTTCTTCTACCAGATACATTTCAGCTAACTCCCTCATCTGTTTTTTGTTTAAATCTCACCTTCTTCATAGTATTAGTTAAAAAGAAGAAATATTATTTTTTCAATAACCTAGCAATCATGAGAGAATTTTTTTTTCTAACATGGTATTCTTACAGTAGATATTAAATGTGGTTTTCTTTTTGATTCCAAGAAAACTGAAGAAATTCCCTAAACATACTTTTTCAGTTAGGAGATACCAAGCAAGTGGACAAGTTTCTGTCATGCAATACATATTCTCATTCTATTAAAGCCATATTTTCAAGGATCCTTCTGGGAAGAAAGTCCAAATTTGTAATGAAGGATGAAATATTTTCTTCATGGATATTCAAAGACCACTGTACCCTTTGGTAGAGTGTAGGTCAACTGACAACAACTTAATAAAAGAGAAGAAAAATTTCATAGTATTATATGATTAATATGTAAAATTATTTCAAAATTTGGTGGCAACTCTTACTTGAGGCATGGGATACTGTCCTTTGTTCCTCCTTCACTAGCCACAGTGTTAGTGCTTCCAGAAAGACTCCTTGAAGAAGGAAGCTGGGATGTGACATCTGGAAACGGAGGACTTGTTTCTGGTTCTGGGGTAATAATATCTTCAATTTCATACTGAAGTCGTACCTCTAATGACTTAAAAAAATCAAGTTTTAATTTCATCTAAGTCATAATAATAAGTAATCACATTAAAGTTTCTGATAACTTTTTGGTAATTATTACCTTTTTCATATTAATAAATTCAGTTTTAATTTATAGTAAAGTTGAAATATCCCGAATTGATTTAAATAGTGGAATACGTGGACCATTTACTGGCATTCACAAAAAATGTAAAATATTTCTTAATTCTTTAGATTTATAAGAAAAATATCTATTAGTTGAGATGAAGTTTTTATATACTAAATATTTCTTTAAAGGTATGAATTATAACTCCATATATAATGAAATGAAAAACTAATCATTTTTATTCCAGTAAAAGAATATAAACCAGATATGTTTACACACACATATGTAACACACAAATTGTTATTTGTACAAGGCTTTTAGTTTTTTTAAAAAAATCTATTTTGACTTTGAATTTAGTAAATATTTTCCAAAATAAATTCTAATTTTTGTTTCATTAGCTTAGCTGAATTTCATTAGCTTGGTTAGAATTGCTTAATTGAAAAACATATGATAAAATGCATTGAAATAGAAAGATGATCCAAAACCTTTTTTTAATATAAAAGGGTTTCCAAATTAAGTTCTTGACGACTGCATTCAATGCTTTAATTAAAATAGATTTTATAACAAACATTTGCTTTACAAGTAAAAATCAGTATTTTTAAAAATTCAGTTAATTAACATACAATGTATTATTAGTTTCAGAGGTAGAGTTCAGTGATTATTATACAACACCCAGAGTTCACTACATCACATTGCCTATTTTCCCCATCTTCCCACACTCTCCCCCTCTTGAGCAACCCTGTTTGTCTCCTATGGTTAAGAGTCTCTTTTATGGTTTGCCTCTCTCTCTGATTTCATCTTGTTTTATTTTTCCTTCCCTTCTCCTTTGGTCCTCGGTTTTGTTTCTTAAATTCCACATATGAGTTAAGACATATGATGAAAATAATCTGCATTTTTTGAGGCTGGAAAAAAATGCCTTTATGGGGTCATAATATAGTAATATCAAAATGACTGTCATAATTATCTTAAAAACTAAAACCAAAAATCTCTAGTGACTGAAACAATTGCCAGTTAATGAGTGCTAACTATACCTAAACACTATGTTAATGATTTTATAGAATCCTCATAAGAACCCTATGAAAGTGGCATTATTTGTAATTTATTATTACTTTCTATTTTTCCATTTTATTTACACATAAAATTATATGAATAGTGTGTGAAACTTGGTCTTACCCAGTCTCTCCTACTGACTACTGAAGCTTTGTGACTTGTTTGGAGTCATGCAGTTATTTACTGGCAAAGCCAGAATTGAAATATAGGCTTATCTGACTCCAAAGGCAGGATGGGATTGTAACTCATATACTTTAACAGGGCAATACTTAAATTTACTATTGAGGTAAAAACAGTTTTAGACAGGCCTTTAGTAGATAATCTTTATTTTCTGATAAAATGGTAAAATGGACTCACTAGGGAAGACCAATTATCTATAGATGCTTTAATTTAAATTTAATTTATCCTATGAGAACATAAATGAATAATCAAATTACTTGGTTAGTTTAAGATTTAGATAAAGTAGCCCAAAATTATTTCCAACCCATAAAAATGTTGCTAATTGACAAGACAAAAAATTTTAATAAAGATATACAACAAAGCCATTAATCTGACATATATCCATAAAGCAATAAATGACTGTATAAATTCTATATACACATAATCCATTCTATTTAATAATAGAAAAATTTGGTAGAGAAATATTTTCATTTTAAGCCAAACTATTTTTAAATATTGTTATACTAGGTAACAAGAATAATTCAAAATTCTATGAATTGGATTACTGGCCAAATACAGTAGTCTTGAAGGCTTAAAACCATACCAAACACTAGCCAAAATCTATAAGTGATTTATTTTAGTAATTCTAGCTATAAGCATTAAATTTTAAATAACTTACCACTATTTCTGTTGTTATTTCATGTCTACTGAATTTATAAATTATGACATATGCAGAGACTCCTGATACACAGAATATTCTGCTCTCCGGGCACCAGTAAATCATCTGAATGGCATATGGATCTTCCTCTACAATTTCACATGTTGGCTTTCCTTCTCCTACCTTCTGTTTTTCAAACACTTTTGACGTTTTTAGCTTGTACAGCATCTGCAGAGTTACTATAAGATATTGAAGCATAGTTATCCTCTAATTTGAACTTAATTATTAGACATTGTTGAAGTTTTTTCAATATATTTGTTAAAGTACTAAAATAAAATCCAAGTAGACAAAATAAATAACATTTTACTTGTAAGTATTCAATGTCATGCACTCTTACCATTACAGTTTAGCTGGATGGAGATTCCAGAGAAAAATAAACACTTATTGCACATATACTATATGCCAAAGAATTTGGAGGTAGTTTGTATGCATTGTCTCATGTGATCTTCAGAGAAGTCCTATGAAGTGAGTATTTTTATCCTCATTTGTTGATGAAAACACTGAGGCTCAGGAAGTTTATAATGCAAATACTGAACCTAATCCTCTCCACAGTTTCCCCCTTTGATTGCTACATGAGAGATATAAGCTATTTTACTCTTCTCAACAAATTTCTAGACAATCCTTAAGATGAGAAACATTAATAATTTACAAGCTAGTAATATTGAGAGTCCAATAATCTGTAATTATTTTAGAAAGAATCTTTTCCAAGTGGCTCTGTATTAGAAAAGGATCAGCTATAATTTTTAAAAATTCTGGAGTGGTGAACTGTTTTCAGGAATATTAATTTGGGGGGATTTTTTTCCCATTGTAGACCCTGATGATAACTCTCCTATAAAAATTTTTGATTCTACAAAAGATCCTTAAGAAACTTTCTAAAAATCTGGGAATTGCTGTGAAAAATGCATAATCTGAAGTAAAACATGAGAAACACCAGTCAAACCAAAATTGAAGATTCCACAAAAACAACTGGCCCAAGTCCTCAAAAATATCAATTTCATAAAATAAAGACTCATAAACAATTCCAAATTGAGGAAAACTCAGAATATGGTAAATTTAATAAATACTCCTCAATTTTCTTTTATTATAAATAATATTATTGGGACAATTGGTGAAAACTGAGTTAGACCTGGAGATTAGATAATAGTATTGCATCAGTATTAATCTCCTGATTTTAATAACTATAACTTGACTATGAAAAAAATGTCTTGTTTGTAGGAATTATGCAGTGAAGTATTTTAGGACCGTGTAGTGTAAGAGCATCACTTCAACTCACAAATGGTTATAAAAAATAAACATATATGTGAACATATGGAGAAGCGGGAGAGCGAGGAAGATGAAAGAACAAATGTAGGATACACTGACAATTGGGGAACCTGGCTAAAAGCTATAGAACACTTCATGGTATTTTTTTTCAATAATTTTCTAAATTTAAAATTACATCAAACTGAAATATTTTTGAAAATGACTAAGGCATTAATTACACTAGGTGCTATAGCCTGCCTTCTAGGTCAGATGGGGTATCACTTCCATGATTATTTTATGTGACAATAACAATGGTAAAAGGATATTGCAGATATAATTAAGGCTCCTAATTAGTTGACTTTGAGTTAATCATGTTATCCTTAATTGGGCTGACATAATCATAATTAAAAGTGGGACTACTGCCCTCCCTGAGGTTATAGTGACACTCCCCTGCTAGCCTTGAAGAAACAAATTGCCATGAGTTAAAAAGCTACAAGAAAATGAATTCTGCTACCCACCCGAGATTGAATGAGGACAATAAATCTCAGATCAAACTGTAGCCCTAGCCAACACCTTTACTGCAATCTCAGGAAACCCTAAGCAAATAACCCAGCTAAACTGTACCCAGATTACCAACACACAGAAACTGTGAGATAATATATAAGTACTGTTTTAAGCTGCTCAATTGTGGTAAATTATTACTCATCATAAAAAACAAATACACATAATAACAAACTCAGTTATTCAAATTTAGTATAACCATACGTCTGTACTGGACAGTATTCCTCAAAATTGGCAGACTCAGTGATTTTTCTTCAGTGACACCCTCTAAATTGGAAATCCATCCTTATAATTGGTTACTGCTGCATGCTGCAAACCTTTGCAGTGTATGTTCTGAATGTGATAAAATATTTAAAAATTAACTTCTTAAAATATTATGCATGCTTAAGAGTGCCATATATGCTAATCATTAGGATGTTAGTATCTTCTCACATTTTAGAAGCTGAGGAGTGACTTTAAGGTGTTGGGAAAGGAACAATAATGTCACTTTACAACTGTGTTCTTGGAACAAAGTCAAGTTCATCCAAAGAATATCTTTTGTCCTTTGGAATTTCTCCCTGATTCATTGCTACTATGTGAGTTCAAAAAGGTGCCTCAAAATTCATGGTTTTACATATTTTAATTATTTGCTCTTACTGATGGTTTGCTCCACTGCTGGAAGTCTAGCTTGCAGGCCGAGTATTACCAATATTCAACCTTCTTCCCTTTGCTTTTGTGTTTATCAAGGTCTTCCTCATGCTGCTTCTATGTTATTGTCCATTCTTGACTGTTTTTCCTACCAGCTAGACACTTGGATTTCATGGTGTAATTACAAAATTCAAACTTCTAGCACTCTCTTTTATTCCTCATTTCCAAAAGAGTTACCTACAACTTACTGGTTACTCATCCTTAGAAACGGAGTCATTGCTCACTTATTTTTCTCCTCCTATTCCTGACTACTAAAATAGTAACTATCTTCCAAAACTCACATAAAATATTACTCCATCAAAATACCCTTTCTAGATCTACCTGGTTCAAACAAATCTCAAATTTCTGGTAATAAAGAGAATTTAAGTTGTATTACATTTAGATTTCTTATCATGCTGTTTGCCTATATGTGCCTGTATGTGCATTTCTTTATCTGATTTAGTAAATACAAGTTTTATGAAGGGTATATATGGGTATAATCAAGTCTGAAATATCTTTGCATGCCCTTTAACACTGAAAAGACTATTCTTTAAATTATATAATTTTCAAACATCTTAAAAGACATTTTACATTTATCCAATCATTTCTTTTGATTCACACAAGGCTTTGTAAACAAGTAGAAAGGTGGACTAGTGAGAGAAAAGAACTTCTCCAGGACAAGAACTGGAGGTAAAGGAAATTTCTTCAACAGAGTTAATCTGACAAACTTTGGTACTTTTTTCAACATACCTTCCCTTTTGTAAACATAATGGGTTACTGATAGTGAATTCAGTCCTGTTTATAGTATAAAGGAAAAGTATAGTAGAGATAGTACTTTAAACTGATGTAACATAAGAAATGGATTTTTATAACATAGCCGTATATGCATGCTAAAAATGTATCTGAAATATTGTCTGATTGTCCAAACTAAAAAGTAGTGAATGGCTCTGAGTAAATATTAATCAAGTGTTTTCTGTTATAGAATAAGAGACTTAAAACTTACTTGCAGAAGCATCCCAAAATTTTATTGATCCATCTGCATGACTAGATAAAAAATACATTTACATTAATTATAGTAAATTTAAAAAATCATAATCATTCTATATGTATAAAAACGAGTTATTGCTAAAATTTCATTCAAAACCCCATTCCAGTGAGAACTAATATATGGCAAACCATTTCCAAGCCCATAGTCATGGTTTATTTTTTAAACAGTGAACTAAAATCTAGATTTTAAAAAAGAACAATAGACTTTACTGAAAGAAGATTTTATGTGTAATTGAGAACGATGAAAACTGGCTTGAATGAGCAATATATTTTTATATAAAATTGTTTATTCTCAATTTAAAAATCTGACTTAATTTTGATTACATTAGAATAATTTTGAAGTGAATATCATAGTGAAATTAAAGTTAAGTTTCACAATATAAAAATCAAATCCTTAAACCTATCTAGAATTATATCATTATTTGATAATAACACAATGGCAATTCTATAATAACTCATCTAGAAATTAGAAGGATAGAATAATTCCAGCATCTTGTGAGGTCAGCTATATCTTGACACCAAAACCAAAAAAGAAAATTACAACCTTATTCCTCAAGCACTGGAACAAAAATTGTCAAAAAAAATTAGCAAATCAAATAAAAAACATAGAAAGGATAATACATCACGACTAAGTTGCAGTTCATCCTAGGCATGCAAGAGTATTTAAACATTAAAAAAATCAACCACTGTGTTGTTATTCGTCATACCGACAGATTAAAGAAGAAAAACCATATGATCACCTCAATAAAAACAAAAAAGGCATTTTTTCTATCTTTTGGTTATTGTCAGTAATGTATCTTTGAACATTCATATACAAGTTTTGTATATACCTAAAAGTGGAAGTGCTTGGTTATATGACAATCGTTTAGTTTTTTGAGAAAGTGCCAAACCATTTTCTGTATCAGCTGCTCCATTTTACATTCCCACTTTCTAATTAATGGATATCCTTGTGAACACTTGTTATTTTCCTCTCTAAAAATTTTTTTAGTTATCCTAGTGGATAGGGAGTAGTACACATAATTGTGTCTTTGATTTCCACTTCCCCAATGACTAATGATGTTAAACATGTTTTCATGTGATTGTTACCATTTTGTAGACTTTTTTGAAAAAGTCTACCACAAGTCCTTTGCTCACTTAAAAAAAAGTTTGTCTTTTTATTGTTGACCTCTAAGAATTATTTATATATTCTGAATACTAAGCCCTATCAGATATGATTTGTAAATTTTCTCCAACTCAGTGTTGTCTCTTCACCTGATGATGAAGACCATTTTATCTACTTTTTTCTTTTGTTATTTATGCTTTTGGTGTAATATCTAAGAAACCTTTGCCATAATCAAGGTCATGAAAGATTACCCCTTTGTTTTCTCTTTGAATTTTATAGCTTTCGCTATTCAAGTCTTTCATTATATTTCAGTTAATTTTTGTATATGGTCTGAGGTAGGAGTCTAACTTTATTTTTTTGTTTCAAGTTTTTACTTAAATTCTAGTTAACATAGAGTATAATATTATTTTCAGAAGTAGTTTTTTTTTAAGATTTTATTTATTTATTTATGTGACAGAAACACAGCCAGAGAGAGAACACAAGAGAGGGACTGAGAGAGGGAGAAGCAGGCTTCCCACTGAGCAGGAAGCCTGATGTGGGACTCAATCCCGGGTCTCCAGGATCATGACCTGAGCTGAAGGCAGTTGCTCAACCAACTGAGCCACCCAGGAGCCCCCACAAGTAGATTTTAGTGATTCATCACTTACATATAAAATCTGGTGCCCTCCTTAATACCTATTCCCATCAAGCCCACCCCCAGCCCCACCTTCACTTCAACAACTCTGTTCTCTATAGTTAAGTCTCTTTTATGGTTTGCATCCTTCTCATTTTTTCCCCTTCCCCTATGTTTATCTTTTTTGTTTCTTAAATTCCACATGAGTGAAATTGTATGGTATTTATCCTTTTTGGACTTATATCACTTAGCATAATACACTCTTGCTCCATCCACATTGATGCAAATGGCAAGATTTCATTCTTTTTATGACTGAGTAATATTCTATCATGCATGCATGAGTGTGTATGTGTGCCTATGTACATACACATACCACATCTTCTTTATTCATTCATCAGTCAATGGACATTTGGGTTCTTTCCATAATTTGGCTATTGTGGATAATGCTGGTATAAACATCAAGGTGCATGTATCCCTATGAATCAGTATTTTTGTATCCTTTGGATAAATAGTTCAGTTGCTGCGTCTTAGGATAGTTCTCTTTTAAACTTTTTGAGGATCTTCCATAGTGTTTTCCACAGTGGCTACACCAGTTTTCATTCCACCAACAGTGAAAAGCAATATCATATTGCTACATCCTCACCAACATCTGATGTTTCCTGTGTTAACTTTAGCCATCTGAAAGTTGTGAGGTGGTACCTCATTGTGGTTTTGATTTGTATTTCCTTGATGAGAAATGATGTTGAGCATCTTTTCATGCTTCTGTTGGCCATCTGGTTGTTGTCTTTGGAAAAATGTCTATTCATACCTTCTGTCCATTTCTTAACTGGATCATTTGGCTTTTGGGGTATTGAGTGTAGTAAGTTCTTTACAGATTTGGGGAGGGTCTAGGTTTATTCTTTTGTATGTGGACATCCAGTTCTCCTGGCAACATTTGTTGATGAGATTATCCTTTTTCCCATTAAATGGTCTTGGCAGTCTTATAAAAAAATCAGACAAAGATGTATGATTTTATTTCTGGAATCCAAATTCTATTTCATTAAATTATATCTCTAATCTTATTACCACATAGTCTAGATCACAGTAGCTATGGAGGACATTTTACAATTGGGAAGTTTAAGTCCTTCAACTTTGTTCTTTTTCAAGATTATTTTGACCATTTGGGGTCACTTGCAATTACATCAATTTTAGGATAACCCTTTTCATTTCTGCAAAAAGGCCATTGGGGTTTTAATAAAGATTGTAGTGAATCTCTGTATTACTTGGGATATTGCCTTCTTAACAATATGAAGGGTTATATTCATAAATATTAGACATAATTCCATTTTTTTTGTTTTCAATTTCTTTCAGCAATGTTTTATAGCTTCTAGTGTAGAAACCTTTCATCTCCTTGGGTAAATTTGTTTCTAAGTATTTTATGGTACTTTTTGATGCTCTTAGAAATAGAACTGCTTGCTTAATTTCCTTTGTGAATTGTTCATTGTTAGTATATAAAAACACACTAGTAGATATATAAGATTATGATATTGGCAAATAGAGCTCATGCTCTTCCTTTCCACAGTAGATGCTCTTTATTGTTCTTTCCTCACTCTTCTGTACATTTCCAGTACAATACAAAATAAAAGTAGCAAAAGCCAGGATCATTGTCTTGTTCCTGATCTCAGAGGAGAAGCTTTCAGTCTTTCACCGTAAAATGTGATGTTATCTATGGGTTTTGCAAAAATGCCCTTTACCAGATTAAGGTAGTTCCATTCTATGCTAAGGAAGTTCCTCAGTCATCTGAATGTTGCTGCAGTGGTGGTGTTAAATCATAAAAGGGGCATCTGTCCAATGCTTTTTCTGTAAGAGATTACCAGGTTTTTCCTCCTTTCATTCTGTAGATGTGGTATTCTGTTGATTTTTGTATGCTGAAACAGTTCTTGTGTTTCTAGGATAAATCTCACTTAATCATGGTTTATAATTATCATAATAATATTTTACTGGATTCCATTTGCTAACATTTCATTGGGTACACCTGTATCTATATTCATAAGAAATATTTTTACATAGTTTTCTTTTCTTGTGATGTCTTTGTCTGGTTTTGGTGTTAGGGTAATGCTGGTCCCAAATAACGAGTTAAAATGGGTTCCTTTCTATTTTTTGGAAATTTTCAAGAAGCATTTAGTGTTAACACCTTAAATGATTGGTAAAATTCATCATAAAACAATCTCATCCTGCCTTTTTCTTTGATGGGAGATTTTGATTACTGATTTCAATCTCTTACTATAAAGTTGTTCAGATTATTTCTTCTTAAGTCAGTTTTGGTAGTTTGTTTCTTGAAATTTAGGTTATCTACTTTGTTGGCATACAGTTGTTCATAATATTCTTTTGTAACCCTTTGTTACTTAAGTAAGGTCATAGTATCATACTCACTTTTAATTCTGATTTTAGTAATTGGAGGGTTATTTTTTTCTTAGTCACTATAGTTAGTCAATTCTGTTCATATTTTCAAAGAACTAACTTTTGGTTTGCCTTTCTGACATGTTTTGTTTATCTGTGATTGAATTTTTGTTATTCCTTACATCTGCTAGCTTTAGGGTTTTTTTTTTTTTTCCTCCCCAGTTCTTTGGATGAAAATATAGGCATTGATTTGAAAACTTTTCCCTTCTTTTAATGTAGGCAGTAGGCAGTATAGCTTTAAATTTCCCTCTGGGTACTGGTTTTGGTACATATTACTACTTTTTTTTTTCCCCATCTCAAAGTGTTTTCCAGTTTCCCTTGGGATATCTACTTTAATCTATTGTTTAAGAGCATGTTGCTTAATTTGCACATATTTGTGGTTCCCATTTTTTTCAGTTATTACCTACATGTTTCATTATATTTTGGTTGGAGAAGAAACTGTAGTGTTTCAGTCTTCCTACATTTATTGAGGCTTGTTTTATGACCTAATAACTGCTCTGTCCCGGAGAATGTTACATGCACCTTTAATTATGTGTGTTCTCTGTTTTTGTTATTGTTGTGTTGAGTGCTCTCTGTATTGTCTCTTAGGTTAATTTATAACACTGTTTAAGTCCTCTGTTTCCTTAGTGATATTCTATCTAGTTTTTTCATCAATTACAGAAACTATTACTGTAAAACTATTTCCTACTTTAATTCTGTCCATTTTTGCTTCATATATCTTGGAGTTCTGTTATTGTATGTGTATGTTTATAATACACCCATATAATATGCATTTAATTCTTTTATCAATATGTAATCTCTTTTTTGTCTCTTGTAACAATTTTAGACTTAAAATCTATTTCGTGTAAAATTAGTATATCTACAAAAATAAAGGAATAAAAAATTAAATTAGTATAGCCACTCTCTGCCTTTCTTTAATGTACTGTTTGCATGGAACATCTTTTTTTCCATCTTTTTCATTTTCAACATATTTTTGTCTTTGTAATTAAAGTGTGTCTCCTGTAGAAAGCATACAGTTAGATCATGGTTTTTTTACCCATTTTGCCAATCTCTGCCTTATAGTTGGAGAGTGTAATTCATTTAATTTAATGGAAGTATTGAAAAGGAAGGACTTCTGCCATCTTGCCATATATTTTCTATATATCTTTTTTGTTGTACAGTGCCTCCAAGACTGCCTTCTTTCATGCTTAATTGATGAAAAAAAGTACCATTTTGCTTCCTTTCTTGTTTCTTATTTAATTTTCTGTATATATTTTAGTTGTTTCTTTAGTGGTTACCAAGGGCGTTAAAATGAGCCTCTTAAATTTATAACAATCTAGTTTGAATTAATAATAACTAGCTTCAATACCAAAACTCTATTACTCTATGTTATATATAGCCATTGCTATTTAACCCCACTATGTTGTTATTGTTGCAACTTCTTTATGTGTTTTGCCCATTACCACCATGGATTTATAATTATGCTTTTAGGTATCTGGAAAAAAAGAGGAGTTAAAAACAAAAATAATGTTAGCTTTTATATTTACCTATGTACTTACATTTACTGGTGGTCTTTATCTTCTCATATGGCGTCAAGTTACTGTCTAAAGTGTTTTCATGTCAGTCTGAGAACTCGCATTAACATTCTCATAAAATCTACCAGAAATAATTTCCTCATCTTTTGTTTATCTGAGAATGTATAAACTCCTTCAGTTTTGCAAAATAGTTTTGGTGGATATAGAATTGTTGGTTAAAAGTCTTTTTTCTTTCATAGCTTTATATATATCATGTTACCATCTCTGTCTTCATGATTTCTAGTGAGAAATTAGCTTAATCTTATTGAGGATCCCTTGTACTTAACAAGTTGTTTCTGTCTCACTGCTTTCAACATCCCTTCTTTGGATCTGCTCAGTCTTTGCCTTTCAACAATTTGATCATAATGTTTCAGTGTGGATCTCTCTGTTTATCCTACTCAGAGTTTACTGCAATTTTTAGAGATGTATTAATTTTTCATCAAATTCGGGAATTTTATAGTCATTATTTCTTCAAATATTCTTTATGTTCTTTACCTCCTCTCTTTCTGAGTCATCCATTTTGTCAAGATTAATGGTGTCCCACAAGTCTCTTAGATAATGTTAATAATTTTCATTCTGTTTTTCGTTTTGATCTGCAGATGAAATCATTTCCATTGACCTATCTTCAAATTCACTTATTCTTTTTTCTGCCTGCTCAAATCTGAGGCTGAATCCCTGTCATGAGTTTTCATTTCTGTTATTGTACTTTTTAGCACCAGAATTTCTATTTAGTTTTTTTTTTTAAACAAATTTTCTGTCTTTATTAATACTCTCTATTTGTTGAGACTTAATTCTTCTGGTCACCTTCAGTTTTTGTTCATGATTTCTTCTAGCTCTTTCAGTATATTTAAGACAATTGATTTAAAGTCTGTATGTAAAATGTCTTGGCTTCCTCAGGGAAAGTTTCGGTTAAATTCTTTTTTTCCCCTCTGAATGGGCCATGATTTCTTGTTTCTTTATATGCCTTGTATTTTATCGTTGAAAACTGAACTTTTGAGTATAATGAGGAAACTGAAAATTAGGTTCTCCCCTTTCCCGAGTTCTTCTGCTGATGCTTACTTTAAGTTTTTGTTGTTAGTTTAGAAAAGTCACTATGTAAGCAATTTTTTAAAATTGCAATTTCTGCTCCATTAGCTTACTGGTCAGCTAATCATTTGACAGCAATTTCATTAAATGACTACAGCCAAACAACAACAGCAACAATAACAATAGCAACAATAATAAAACATCTTGTCTTAGCAAGCTGATTCTGTGTTAGGAAAATGCGGCAATGCAAGCTGGGTTATTTTCAATTCTGGATTAGCCTTCACTTCCTGTTTGCATGGTGTCCAAAGTTCATCTAGAGGGGCAATCTTTGAATCTTCTCAGATATTATTCTTAGCATGTGTCCAGCTGTAGGTATGCATATGGATATCTAGATTTTGCAGTATAAGTGTGAGCTTTACAAAGCCTTTTTTCCCCTCATGTATTTTCTTATATAGCCTATTCTTTCCAAGAGTACAAACTATTTGTTTTTATCCCCTGCCTCAGGTGAGCTGCAACTTGTACATCTGCCTTTAATTATTCAGAAAAATGCCTTCCAGGAAGTCACTTTAGCCCTGGTAAAGCTCTGAGGCTGGGGAAACAAAGGTAAGCCTTGATCTAATCCTTCAGGGAGGCACCAAACAGGTAAAAACAAAGGGCAAGTACAATTACAATTCTTTGAGAGTAAGGTCAGTATTTATTACTCTTTCTGGCACCAGAAACTATGTTAGAAGAATGCAGGCTGCTATCTTCATGACCACCACCAAAGTGTGGAGTGCTAGACTGTAAATGGGTAAGGTAAAATACTATATGCAATCTTGCCAAAATTCTTAAAAAAAGAGAGATATAGTTGACATTTAACATTATATTAATTTCACATAATTAGGTATTTGTACATTTTGTAAAATAATCACCAGAAGTCTAGTTAATATCCATCACTATACATGTTACATATATATTTTTTCTTGTGGTGAGAACTTTGAAGATTACCCTTTTAGCAAATTCCAAATATACAATACAGTAGTATAATTATAGTCATCATGCTATACATTACATCCCTATGACATTTATTTTATAGCAACTTAATTTTTCATTAAGCATTCTCCTCATTGTTATAAATTTTCTGTTAGATTCCAGAGTTCTGAAAAAAATCATTGTTTTTGCCAGCTTAATAATCATTTAGTTGAGAAATCAGTCCTACTCTGACATTTTCAGTCATGCAACTTCCTGATATTTTAAAGTAATTTTTCTTGACTCTAACACACTTACAGCATGAATCATGAAATTATACCATAATGAAGTATCAAAAAGAATATATCTGTATAATCATGCAGATTAAAAAATAGATCAGCCAAAACACTTTCATTGTCTTTTCCAATCACTATTCCAATATCTTCCCCAATAGTAGCCACTATTGTCTTTTAACACTCTACACCAGCTTTACTAGTTTTTGATACCTCTATTTTGGAGCACTTACATATTTTATTAGATATGTATCTGGGAGTGGAATTAGTGGTTCACAGAGTTAGTAGATGCTGCCAAAGAATTTTCCAAAGAGGCTAACTATTCCACAAAACAGTTCTAACTATTCCACCACATCAGAAAAAGGTGTGCACAATCTTTTAAAAATTTTATCCATTCTGATGGGTATATGTAATGGTATCTCATTGTGGTTTGAATTTACATTACTCTGATGAGTAATATAAACACCTTTTCACATGCTTATGACTATTTGGTTACTTCTTTTGTTAGATCTCTTGGCCAACTTTTTTTTTCTATTGACTGTCTCTCAAGAATCAATTCTCTCTATATATGACAGGTATTTCTGGACTCTCTTTTATTTGGTTTTATCTGGCAGTCTATATTTCTGCCATCAACACATAATCTTAGTCATTGCAATTTTATAATAACTCTGAATGTCTAGTAATTTAATTTTTTTTAGTTTTTAAATTTCAATTAGTTACCAGTGTAATATAAATCTCAGGTATATAATACATTCAACACTTCCATACATCTCCAGGTGCTAATCATGAGTGCAGTCCTTAATCTCCATTACCTATTTAAACCATCCACCCACCACATCTCCCTCTGGTTACCATAAGTTTGTTCTCTACAGTTAAGAGTTTATTTATTTTTTTAAAACAGATTTTGTTTATTTGACAGAGTGAGAGAGAGTACAAGAGGGGGGAGTGTCAGAGGGAGAAGCAGACATCCTGCTGAGTGGGGAGCCTGATATGGTGCTTGATTCTGGGACTATGGGATCATGACCTTAACTGAAGGGAGACATGTAACCAATTGAGCCACTCAGGTGCCCCAAAGAGTCTATTTCTTGGTTTGTCCTTCTCTTTTCCCTTTGCTTGTTTTGTTTCTTATATTGCACATGTAAGTGAAATCATATGGTATTAGCCTTTCTCTGACTTATTTCACTTAGCATAATACTCTGTAGCTCTACCCATGTAATTGCAAATGGGAAGATTTCATTCTTTTTTTATGGCTGAGGAATATTCCACTGTGTACACGTTCCACATGTTCCTTATAAATTCATCATATACAATACTCATGGACATGAGCTATTTCCATCATTTAGCTATTACAGATAATAAACATCAATTAATTCATTCTAGATTAGTATATTCTATTTGGATAAATATCTCAATCTGTAATTACTACATTGTGAGGTAGTTCTATTTTTAACTTTTTGAGAAACCTCCATATTGTTTTTCACAGTGGCTGCACAAGTTTGCATTCCCATCAACAGTGTAACAGGATTCCCCCTTCTCCACATCCTCACCAAGACCCATTGTTTCATGCACCAGTTGATTTTAGTTATTCTGACAGGTGTGAGGAAATATCATATTGTAGTTTTGATTTGCATTTCCCTGATGATGAATGATGTTGAGCATGGTTTCATATGTCTGTTGGCCATCTGTATGTCTTCTTTGGAAAAATGACTATTCATGTCTTCTGCCCATTTTTTAATTGGATTATTTGTTTCTTGGTTGTTGAGTTGAATACTTCTTTATATATTTTGGATACTAGCCCTTTATCAGATACATCATTTGCAAATATCTTCTATTCCATAAGTTTCTTTTTAGTTTTGTTGATTATTTCCTTCACTGTGCAGAAGCTTTTTATTTGATGTAGTCCCCGTAGTTTGTATTTGCTTCTGTTTCCCTTATCTTAGGAGAAATGTCTAGAAAGAAGTTGCTATGGCCAATATCAAAGAAGTTATTGCTTGTAGGATTTTTATGGTTTTGGATCTCACACTTATGTCTTTAATCCATTTTGAATGTATTTTGTGAATGATATAAGAAAGTGGTCCAGTTTCATTCTTTTCCATCCCACCAGTTTTCCCAGTGCCATTTGTTGAAGATACTCTTTCCCATTTTATATTCTTCCATCCTTTTTCAAAAATAACTTGCCCCTACAATTGTGGGTTTATTTATAGATTTCCTATTCTGTTCATAACTTGAGTCTGGAAATGTGATGCCTCCACCTTTGTTTTAATTCTCAGGGTCGCTTTGGCTATTTGGGTTTTTTTTATGGTTCCACACAAATGTTAGGATTGATTTTTCTAGCGCTGTGAAAAATGCTCATTGTATTTTGATAGAGATGTCATTAAATGTGTATATTGCTTTGGGTAGTGTATACATTTGAACAAAATTTGTTCTTCCAATCCAGGAGTATGGAACATCTTTTCATTTGTGTAATCCTCAATTTCTTTTATCAGTATTTTACAGTTTTCAGAATACAGATCTTTCACTACTTTGGTTAGGTTTATTCCTGGGTATTTTATTATTTTTGGTGCAATTGTAAATGGGATTGATGCCTTAATTTCTCTTTCTGTTGGTTCATTATTTGTGTATAGAAATTCAGTAGATCTCTACTTCGTGGGGGCACCTGGGTGGCTCGGTTGGTTTAGTGTCTACCTTTGGCTCAGGTCATGATCCCAGAGCCCTGGGACTGAGCCCTGCTTTGGGCTCCCTGCTCAGAGGGAAGCCTGCTTCTCTCTCTCCCTCTGTCATTCCTCCTTCTTATGCTGTCAATAATAAATAAATATTTTTATTATTTATTATAAATATTTATTATAATTAAAATAAGTAAAATCTTTAAAAATTCTCTATTGTTTGATTTGTATCCTGGAACTTTACTGAATTTATGCTTCAGTCATAGCAGTTTTCTGGTGGAGTCCTTTATATTTTCTAGATATAATATCATGTTATCTGCAAGTAGAAGTTTTACTTCTTTTAAAAGAAGTTTTACTTCTTCTGGCCAATTTGAATGCCTTTTATTTCTTTTTTCTTGTCTGATTGCTGTGGTTAGGACTGCTAATACTATGTTGAATAAAAATGGTCAGAATAGATATCCTTGTCTTATTCCTGATCTTATTCCTGATCCAGTTTTTGCCAGTTGAGGATTGTATTAGCTGTGGGGTTTTTGTATATGGTCTTTATGATGTTGAGGTATGTTCCCTTGTCCCTACTTTGTTGAGGGATTTTATCATGAGCGGATGTTGTATTTTGTTAAACAGTGTTTCTGCATCTATTGAAATGATCACATAGTTCTTATCTTTTCTTTTATTAATGTGATGTATCACACTGATTGATCTGTAAAATTGAAACACTCTTGCAACTGAGGAATAAATCCCACTTGATTGTGGTGAACAATTTTTTTTAATGTATTGTTGGGTTCTGTTTGTTAGTATTTTGTTGAAGATTTCTGCACATATGTATATCAGAGATATTGGCCTGTAGTTTGTTGTTGTTTTATGGTATCTTTATCTGGTTTTGGAATGAGGATAATGCTGGTCTCATAGAATGAATTTTGAAGTTTTCTTTCTACTTCTATTTTTTCAATAGTTTGAGAAGAATAGTTATTTTTTTTTAAGATTTTATTTATTTATTTGATAGAGAGAAACACAGCGAGAGAGGGAACACAAGCGAGAGAGGGGAGTGAGAGACGGAAAAGCAGGCTTCCTGCCCAACAGGGAGCCAGATGCAGGGCTCAAATGCCGGTCTCCGGGATGGTGACCTGAGCCGAAGGCAGTTACTTAACCAACTGAGCCACCCAGGAGCCCCGAGAAGAATAGTTATTAACTCTTCTTTAAGTGTTTGATAAAATTCCCTGTGAATCCATCTGGTCCTAGATATTTGTTTTATGGGGGAGGTTTTTGATTATTGATTCAGTTTCTTTGCTGGTTATTCTTCTGTTCCAGTTTTCTGTTTCTTCCTTTTGGTAGTGTATAGGTATCTAGGAATTTACCCATTTCTTCTAGGTTATCTAATTTGTTGCCCTATAGTTTTTCACAGTATTCTCTTATATTGTATTTCTATAGTATTGGTTTTTATTTTGCCTCTCTCATATGTAATTTTATTTGGGTCCTTTCTCTTTTTAATGATTCTGGCTGGAGGCTTATCAATTTTATTAATTTTTTCAAACAACCAGCTCCTGATTTCATTGATCTGTTCTATTTTTTTTTGTTTCTGTATCATTTATTTCTATTCTAATCACTATTATTTCTTTCCTTTTGACATCGTTGCCTTCATACGTTATTCTTTTTCTAGCTCCTTTAGGTGTAAGGATAAGTTGTTTACTTGAGATTTTTCTTGCCTCTTGAGGTAGGCCTGTGTTCTAAACTTCTCTCCTATGACCACTTTTGCTTTATCCCAAAAGTTTTGGACCTCTGTTTTCATATTCATTTGTTTTCATGCACTTTTCATTTCTTTTATATCCCGGTTGGCCTGTTCACTGTTTAGTACCATGTCATTTAATCTCCGTGTATTTGTGGTTGTTCCAGATTTTTTGCTGTAATGTCTTCTAGTTTCATAGAGTTGTGATCAGAAAAGGTGCATGGGATGAATTCAATCTTCTTGTATTAGTTGAGACCTGTTATGTGGCCTAGTATGTAATTTATTCTGGAGAATCTTCCATGTACACTTGAAAAGACTGTGTATCCTGCTGTTTTAGGAAGGAATGTTCAGAATATATCCATTAAGTCTATTTGGCCCATTGTGTCATTTAAAGCCATTGTTTCCTTACTGATTTTCCATTTGGATTATCTGTCCATTGACTTATGTGGGATATTAAAATCTCCTATTATTGCATTGTTATTGTTAGTTCCTTTATGTTTGTTATTGTTTTATGTACTTAGGTACTCCCATATTGGTACATAAATATTTACAACTGTTGTATCTTTTTGTTGGATTATCCCCTTTATTATTATGTAGTGTCCTTTCTTTTTTGTCATTTGTTACAGTCTTTGTCTTAAAGTCCAGTTTGTGTGATATATCATATTGTTAGTCTGGCTTTCTTTGACATCCATTTGTGTGATAAATGTTTCTCCATCTTCCCACCTTCAACCTGCAAGTGTCTTTAGGTCTAAAATGAATCTCTTGTAGGCAGCATATATATGGGTCTTGTTTTGTTTTTTTCTTTAATTCATTTTTACACCTTATGTCTTTTAACTGGAGTATTCAGTCCATTTACATCCAAAGTAATTACTGATAGATATGTACTTATTGCCATTTTATTACTTATTTTGTGGTTGTTTCTGGAGATTTTCTCGGATCCTTTTCTTTCTTTCTATTTCTTTCTTTCATATTTTGCTGATTTTCTGATATATCTGGATTTAAATCTCATTCTTTGCATGTAGTGATTTTTGAGATATGGTTACAAGTATGTTTGTATATAAACTCTTCTGCATATAGCAATCTATATTAAGTTGATGGTCTTTTAAGTTTGAACCCATTCTTTTCTCCTTTTCCCCTCCTCCCACATTTTAGGTATATGTTATTATATTTTATATCTCTTTTTTGTGAGTTCCTAGACAAATTTTTAAAAAAATATATTAATTTTTACTACTTTCATTTTTCCTGCCTTTATACTGTTTACACTCCTTTTCATTCAGAGTCCCCTTTAGTATTTCTTGCAGGGCTGTTTTATTGGTCATGAACTCCCTTAGTTTTTTTTTTTGTTTTGTTTTGTTTTTTAGGATTTTATTTATTTATTTGACAGAGAGAGAGATCACAAGTAGGCAGAGAGGCAGGCAGAGAGAGAGGAGGAAGCAGGCTCCCCGCTGAGCAGAGAGCCCAATGTGGGCCTCGATCCCAGGACCCTGAGATCATGACCTGAGCTGAAGGCAGAGGCTTTAACCCACTGAGCCACCCAGGTGCCCTAACTACCTTAGTT
>PITA01026562.1:0-22422 GCA_004023965.1 Spilogale gracilis
ACTGGAGGACAGTGGCAGAAGGAAAGCAAATGGGAACTAGGGTAATCTAGGGAGGGAAACAAAACAACAGAGATTTTGAACACAGAAACAAACTGAGGGACTCGGAGGGAGGGGGGTGGAGGGATGGGAGAGCCTGGTGGTGGGTACTGGGGACACCTAAAGCGGGGAGCACTGGGTGTGGGGAATGGGGAATGAATCTCGAAACACTGGAAAAAAAAAAATTTTAGTAACAATTAAAAAAAAAAAATTAAAGATAGAGCTACCCTATGACCCTGTAATTGCACTACTGGGTATTTACCCCAAACACACAGATGTAGCAAAAAGAAGGGCCATATGTACCCCAATGTTCATAGCAGCAATGGCCACAGTCACCAAACTGTGGAAAGAGCCAAGGTGCCCATCAACAGACAAATGGGTAAAGAAGATGTGGTACATATATACAATGGAATACTATGCCTTCATCAGAAAGGATGAATACCCAACTTTTGTAGCAACATGGACAGAATTGGAGGAGATTATGCTGAGTGAAATAAGCCAAGCAGAGAAAGTCAAGTATTATATGGTTTCACTTACTTGTGGAACATAAGGAGTAATATGGAGGATGGTAGGAGAAGGAAAGGAAATGTGAACTGGGGTAAATCAGAGAGGGAGGTGAAGCCTGAGAGACAGTGGGCTCTGAAAAACAAACTGAGGGTTTTGGAAGGGAGGGGGTGGGGGAATGAATGAGCCTGGTGGTGGGTATTAAGGAGGGCATGTATTGCATAGAGCACTGGGTGTGGGGCATAAAAAATGAATCTTGGAACACTGGAAAAATAAAATAAATCATTATTAAACAAAAAAGAATACTGGTTATAGAGCTGGGCTGCCTCTATTCACATTACAGCTTTACCACACACTAGCTTTGTGAACGAGACAGAGCAGTGTTTAAAAAGTCTCAGTTCCCTCATCTTTAAAAGGGGGATAATAGTGGCACCTACCACAGAAGGTTGTTGTGATTAATAAGGTAACACATGGAAAGAACTGTAAACAATGCCTCGAACACAGTAAGTGTTCAGTAAGTGTAGCTGGGGTTATTACAACTTAGAATATTAGGACCATCACGGTAATTGTTAGATTCCTTATATTATTAATATTTAGAATTTCTGCCAACTCCTGAATAACTACAAATCCAATAATTAGAAAAACTCTTACTAGAGATGTCCAGTATATTTGTCAGTGATATTGAATGTTACTATCTCACTAAGAATGTGCTAATGAAAATTCAGCAAAACAAGTCTCTTAACAACTTTTACAAATGTGCTGCAAATACCCAGAAAAAAAAAATCTAACCACATTTTGTATTTGATTTAATGTATCTATTTTAGAATATCTAGGCACCATCTTAGAGGCAGGACTGCCCATTTAAAATACTAGGAGAGGTGCTGGGTTTGGCGGGGGAACTCAAAAGCCCATGTGTTAAATGTGTTTCCATACATTTCACAGAGAGCTGACCCCAGGTCCCAGCATGTGTGTCTAACTGTCTCAGATACCTGAAAGTAAACAAAGTGGAAAACTAGTCCTGCCTATTGAACCAACAGAAAAGTTCCGATCAAAAAGATCTCCTCATCAGATGTTCATATATTCAAAAGTTTACCACATCCCATAAGGTGTTGACATGTTTACCATGATATGCTAAGAGGCAGGGGAGACATTTTTCCACTTAACAGGAGGCTTCAACAATCAGGCTCCTAAAGGATTTTAACAGTTCAAACAGGTGAATGACAAAAGTGATTACAATCAACAAGAAAGGGAGGCTAAATCTGCATCTTCTCCTACCCGCCCCTCCCCTACAAAATAGCTCACATTAAATTGCCAAAATGATGAACTTTAGAAAATACTCACAGTCCACTGACACTCACATCTTCAAGCTGTTACTAACAACTAGTCAGACACCTAACAGTATTCCCTCGCTTTGTGTGACTCGAAGATGGAAGAACCTGAGCACTTTCCTTTTCGCCATCACGTGATGCTGTCATCTTATTGTAGCTTGGGGCAGGGAAGGGGAATTCATGACAGGAAAGACAATGTATCTGATACTATAGAAAAGGAAATGGACCAGTTAAGAGAACATGGCTTTGCCATTTAAAAAATAGAAACAAACTGAGGGACTTGGAGGGTGGAGGGATGGGAGAGCCTGGTGGTGAGTACTGGGTGTGGGGAATGGGGAATGAATCTTGGAACACTGGAAAAAAAAAATTTAGTAACAACAACAACAAAATAAATAAATAATAAATAAAAATAAAAACAACGGTCTTTCACACAGGAGTAGGACTTTCCATGAATTTTTCACACACACTACCTCTTACGTCTTCCCCATGATCTCAAGGAAGGTTAACCTCTAAGATTAATCTCTAAAAAATCTCTAAGGCTAACACTGCTGATGATCCTAAGAATAAAGAATCTGAAATCTCAAGGAACAATATGTATGTTCACATAATCTTCATCAAGTCTGGTAACTGCATTACATTTGTTAAAGTATTTTTATATACCTTCTATTTAAGGACTGTGACCCTCTCAGGCAACATGTCAGGTTTGCTGAAATGTAACCTGTGGTTGTTTTTCTAGAAATGATTTTCACTTAACTCTCAAGTTTGCTTTAATGGAAAATGTAGTCTTCCCAATTCAGGGTGGCTTAGTAATTCCCAGATATGTCTCAATCTTCTTGGATTTAAAAATCTTTCATGTCATAGTTTTCTTTTTTCCCTCCCTTCAAGAATAATCTAAATTCTATGAGGCTTACATTATGTCTCCAGCATCAAGCCAAGAATATCTATGAAATGTGCATCCTCAGTCTTCACTTGGCCAATAATGACTGTTTTGTTCGCTCTGTCTTTGGGGACACTTGGACACTTGATGCCTGTCTTTGACAACTCTGTCCTATCATGGCCTCCAGCTATTAGTGGCTAAACCATTTGCCCCTTTTGGAATTACTGATTTAACATTTAGCTCTTGTCTCTCCCACTAACATGCCATGGGGCTCTGAGAGGTTGTCCTTGAACCTAGTGATCAGATTATCTTTTTCCAGCATTGCCAATCTACCTCTCAGGCATGATGCTGGACTTGGGGCTTCTCTAAACTTTGCAGTTTGAAGGCTGAACCCCATGGAACTATGCCATGGTCCCATCTGCTCTGGGATCTGGACAGCCTTGGCCAGACTTTTGCCTTCCCTTTGAGGTTTGTATTCTCCAAAATGTAAGTAAGTAGGACATTTCTAGCCACCACTAAAGCTTACTAGTAGAGCTATCTCAGATTCCCATCTTCCCGCCAACTGATCACACTTTCATCTCCTTTAAGTGACAAAACAACAACCCGACAACAAAAAAATCCATATCCTAATCCTATATCATCCTGTGGTTTTCCAACTCTATGTACTAGTATTTGCCACACAGTAACCACCAAATGCAAGTAGCTATTACACCTAAGGAAGTTGCACCAAAAAAATAAAAATAAAAAATAAATAAAAAATAAATGCACCTTAGAGTTTTGGGTGAGTGAATAATTTTAGTTGAAATTACTTGATTACAATGTTAGAGAATATGGTAGGCAAAATAATGGCCCACCAAAATATCCAGGTCATAATCCCTAGAACTTGTGATGATCAGCTTATATGTAAAAAGCAACTTTGCATATGTGATTGACTTAAGGATCTTGACATAAGAGATTATCCTGGATTATTCAAGTAAGTATGATAAAGGCAAAGAAATGGATTCTCCCCTCACAGCCTCCATAGAGAATCAGCCTTACCAACACCTGGACTTTAGCTCTAGAAGACTCATTTTGTACTTCTGATCTCCAGGACTATAATATAATAAAAATGTGTTTTTTTTAAACCACTGAATTTAAGATTATTCATTACAGCAGCAAAAAGAAAACTAATAAAGAGGCTATGAGACAAAAATCATGGCATTACCACTTTGAAAAATAATTTGGTAATTTATTACAAATTTAAACACATATTTACTATATGATCCAACAAATCCACTCCTAGGTATTTGCTTAAGAAAAATGAAAACTTAGCCTTGTACACAAGTATTCATAGCATCTTTAACAATAGCCAAAAACTAATAACAGCCCATCAACAGGTGAACTGTGAACAAAACTATGACATATTCACATAAAGGAACTATAACACAGCCATAAAAAGAAAGGAACTGCTGATACTCACAGCAACATGGACGAATCTCTAAAACATTGTGCTAGATGAAGGCTGGAACAAAAAAGTACATTCTATATAATTCCAGTTTCATAAGTTCTATAAAAAGTAAATTTATCCATAGTGATAGAAGTCAAATCAGTGGTTGCCTAGGGATGTGGGGGCCTTGGCTATAAAGGAGCAAAAAGTGGGGTGAAGGAAATACTCTACACTTTGACTGTGGTGGTGGATTTATGGGTGTGGAAAATGTAACGCAACATTTTAAATTGTCCCGGCAAACCGATGACTATATTCAAGACCTTAAAAAATGTGAATCTAGATTGCAGCCCTAAATCCATGTGGATTCTAAATTTTCTACACAATTTCCAGAAAATAGCCCCGAAAAATTGTAGGCATAAATTATAAGTGATATAACTGCAAGTCTTTAGAAGTCATTCAAAATATGAAAAAACACAAAGGGTTACTGCTTTAATGAGTATTCCCTTGTTTTGGAGAGGTAGTGTCCCTTTGAAGAAGCCTTATATTTAAGTTGAGCCATGTGAAATTACCCTCTTTAGGTTAAAAGACTTGAATATCAGCAATTTCATATGATTCCACCTAATGAAAAGCCAATTTTTCAACCAGCTTTACTTCATAGCCAAATATTAAAAAATGACTGAGTAAGATAGTCATTCTTTTCTTACTAAGTAAAAAAAATTATATCCTTGAGTGAATATCCCTTTTCAATGTATGCTTTAAAAATTACAATAGAATGTTATTGTTTTATTCTCTGTCGACTGAATTTCAAATACAGCTATATATTTTTAAAAGTACTTGTTCATACAAAATGCTGTCGGTTTAAAACACCCTGCATATATTTACATTCCAAATCAGTGTCACTTTCATCGTATGTTACCATAGTGGAGTGTTTCTTCTGTAATGCATTAAAAAAAAAAAAGAGCAAAAGCAGGGTATCGTTAAGCAAACAGACTTTGACAAGCTTCTCTGCAAGTTTAGGTGCATGTGTTTAATCACTTCAGGTATCTGTAATTATATCTAAAAGGCAATCTAGAGATAAGCAATATCAATTCAATCCAGGTCACTCCTTCAAGTCTTCACTTTAGTTACCAGTTAAAATAATGGTCTTATTACGTTTGGAAATGACAGTTCTATGAATGAGTTGGGATGGTGGGGATAAGATCATACACCTGTCAACCTGGGTTTAGGAGAGTTCTGGGGGAAACCTGTAATGCTTTCATTTTTTTTTCTCGCTTTCTTCATCAATTGGGCTAAAAATAATAAAATTTAGATGGACTATCTCAATCTTCTTGGAAAAACATACCGAAAGCATAGTCTTAGGAATCTTTTTCCTTTGTATAGAAGGGGCTGAAATAATCAGAAAAAAAAAAGAAGTTCTATAAAAGAAGAATATAGAAATGATTTATCTTATTAAGAAGGAGGATCTGGGGCCTGGAAGAAAGTCCTATTTGGTGTGCTTTTCATTACAGCGTGATACCTAAATCACTGAAAATGAAACAAAGAGAGATGTTAATACCATCAAAATAAGTATTCCCCCTGCCCTGGATATTTAGGATGTATCTAAGACACATTCTCTTCCATTCTTAAACTCAGGGAAAAAATATGAAAATACAATTAATATTTTGATCTTACATTTTTTTCTGAAAGATTTTCTATCTTTGGGAACCCTAGATAGTACTTCATAGAATTTGAGTATTTCTCCACAAAGCAGTTAATTCCTTTCTCTCACGTATCAAGCCACTTTCAATCTTCTTGTTCCCATTATCTAACTGTTCTTCTCTCCCCAGTAAGCCCAAACTTCTAAATCCACTAAAAACCCAAATTAACAAAAGATGAGATACAGTTCTTCAGTGTGTTTTTATATTTTTGCTGGTGTAGCCAAGTCCACATATAATCCAATGACCGAAAATAACTATGTTTGGGGATGAGGAGACATATTCCAAATACTTCTTTTCTGAAATGAAAATAAAACCCTCTTGAATTGTTTGTTTCTCCTTAAACAGTCATACTTTTAACCTTCTGTTTGCCAGATGGCACAATGGAATATCCATTTAATATGAACGTGGTACCTAGATAGGTCGAGTCCTATCAGGAAGAAAAATAGGAATGTCATTTCTCTGTTTGAAGGAAAAAAAAAAAGTATGTTCTTTATTTTCTCCTCATTTGTCTGACTCTGAAACAGTGAATACTGATTATAAAAGACACATTGGTGCACCCAACTTCAGTCCATTTCATCCATCTGGGTAGAGAAAGTATGACAGGCGTGCGTGGGTGTGGATGTGTGTTGTGAGAATGTATAAGCAGGAATGCAGGCTTGAGAGAGCGAGAAAGTGAGAGCGAGAAAATGGACTGTGAAAATGTAAGTCTACCCCAAATCCTGATTAACAAGTCTGCTATTTAATCTTCATTTATCTTAACTCATTTTGTAGTCAGGGCACATGGGCGTCATTTTTCTCAAGGAAGCTTTCTCTGATTAAAAATACAGAACTAGCAGAACTGTGGGCTATTATTTTAAATGCTTCCCTGGTTCTTATCTTTGGATGCTTGTCAGTAAACACAGATACAAATGGAAAGGTCCTAAGTAATAACTGAAACAAAGTGTAAAAGTCAAGTGGTCACACTGGTAATGAGGACCTATAAACCCAGGGCAGCAAACTTCCCATATACAGTGCTTCACTGGCAGACTCTAATACTAGCCTTGAACTAAACCTACTCTCATTAACTTTGCCTTTTGAAATCTTTTCCCTCCTAATCTGCCACTGTTAGGCCTATTTTGGCTTTGTCCCTTGAGTTACCATTCATCTTCTGCTTATTGTCTCTAACTTCTCTCCCTCTAATACTCTTTTCTTCTTCAATTCCTATTATCACTTCTGTCACCTAGTAGAACTTCTCTTATTTTTGTTTTTTTTAACTCTAAGATTTTTTTTTCTCTACAAATGTATGTTTCTTAATATCTTATTATTAATGGAAAATTTAATTATTTTTATGAAGTGTATGATATTGTAAGACCCTCCTTGGCTTGGCTTGGCTTTTTTTTTTTCTCATTTAGGGAGAGTACAGGAGCTAACAAGTTTAGGAAGAAAGATACTGGGAGAAAAATCAGCACCCCTGGATGGTGGTAACAGTAACTGCTGCTATCTTTAAGTATCTGTAGGTGATTCTTGCAAAATCCTTTATACTAATCTTATTTAGTTCTCCCAGCTAAATATTATTATAAGCCCCATTTTTATGAAGAAAGAACAAGACTTAGAAAAGTTAAGCCCCTTGCTCAAGTAAAAAGGGAAGAACAGAGCCTGAGCCCAGGCCATCTCTGCATAAATTCCATATTCATTTTAACATAAAACTTGGGCCAAGCAGAACAAATATTAAAAGTAAAGGTATACCACATACACAAATTAAATTAAAAGGATTCCTATGAAATAGATGCTTCTATTTAATGTCTTAACTTTGGAAAACTTGAGCAAGTTATGTTTCATTAATCTCAGCTCCCCCCTTAGTTGTTTTCTTTTTTTTTTTTAAGATTTATTTATTTGTTTGTTTGTTTGTTTGTTTATTTATTTATTTGAGAGAGAGAGAGAGAGAGGAGTGCAAGTAGAGGGAGTGGCAGAGGAAAGGGAGAAGCAGACTCCCTGCTGAGCAGGGAACCCTGTGCAGGCCTCCGTCCCAGGACCCTGGGATCATGACCTGAGCCAAAGGCAGATGCTTATTTGTCTGTGCCACCCAGATGCTCCTTACTCTTAATTTAGATGTCAGCTGACCCAAAGGTCAAATCAGGACTGGTGACCGAGGAAATAAAGTTCCATAGAAACAAACAGCCTCACCTAAAGTTTTATGTATTGTCCAGAGCTGTCTTTGTGCTATGAGAGCAAGGCTGAGCAATTACAGGTAGGACCATAGGATCCAGAAAGTTAAATATTTCTTATTTGGAACTTCTTAAAAAATATTTGTCAGAGTGCCTGCGTGGCTCAACTGTTAAGTGTCTGCCTTCAGCTCAAGTCATGATCCCAGGATGCTGGGATGGAGTGCCACATAGGGCTCCCTGGTCAGCAGGGGGCTTGCTTCTCCCTCTCCCACTCCCTCTCCTTGTGTTCCCTCTCTTGCCATGTCTCAGTCAAATAAATAAATCAAATTATTAAGAAAAAATTGTCGACCCACCCTTAGATCATTTTTTTACTATCATTCATCCTTAAAAGTCAGGTAGACAAATGAGAATAGATTGTAGCCAACAAAGTACAATTTTCTTAGAAATAAATTGTGTCTATGCATGGCTATCATGTTAACCATTCTAAGATTGTCTTTGAATATTATCAAGTGCGAGTCACACTGCAGTTGATGATTCACACCAGGGTACTCTTAGTTGGCTACTGAAAATCAACAGTACTAAAACAAGTAAGGTTATGGTCCAATATTTTTAAACATATAAACTCAAATCATAAAGAAATCCCTGAGTTTTCAAAGTTGTTTCAGCAGAGAGTTTGCTAATATGAGCTAGTCTCCCCCAGAAGAGAATTCATTGATTCACTTAAGAAGGAAAAATGTTTGAGAAATGTTTCTGTTTTACAAAGATTAAATCTGTTAGATGTTCACTGCCTTGTCTCAATAGTAACTAAACAATATGATGTGACAGATGTTTGAGAAACTCATGTACTAATTATACATCTCCATTTTTAACTTCTCAACTCATGAAACTATTGGTCCTGAGAAGCTGCCTTTTTTTTCCCCTTCCTCTGACAGATACCAAAGGATAGGTAATAAGAATACATATATACATACTGATATTCAGCTTAAAGCTAGAAATAAACCCACCATCGTCATTTCCCTCTTAAATCACAACTTAATGCATACTACAAGAGTTCATTAAATTCTTTTTGGAAATTCTACTTTCATCAGGAACTTTCTCTCCAGGAAATGAGTTTCATAAATCCACTCTCTGTGGAAACTATCAATTAAAAATGCCTTTTTTTTTTTTTTGGTCTTTGTTTTGCCTCCTTTAAGAGAGTTAGCCAGTTTTCACATACAAAATAGAATCATTGAATATTTTGGAAGTCTTGGCTCTATTTTCTCTCAAACTTTGCCATTCTATTTTGGAGTTTGTATCTTTTAAATCTACATTTACGGGGCAGCCTTGCCATTTTTCTTGGTTGTTTCAGACATCTTACCCTTTACTGCTTTCTTTTTCATTATAGGATTGAATATGGTGATCGAACTATGAATAACAGATGTATCTGTGTTATGATTTTCCGGAAGAAGAGGATACTATGTTTTGTTTTCTTCTCTTCCTGTCCTGGTGATTGTCAGAATTTTACCAGTCTTTAATGAATCCATCACTGTCTTCAGAGAAGAGTCTACAATGATCCCAAAGTTGTAATGGATAACTCTAAGCCCATTACTCTGCAAGTATACTTTGGACTATTTTCTTCCTAAAATGCACAGGCTCATTATCATATCTTTGTCCTTTCTGAGGCTCATATGTCAATTTTTTGTCCACTAATGCAGCTTCATGAGGTCTTCAGGCAGTTTATCCCCATCAGCTTGGCATTTCATTAACCAGAAGAACTTAGGGTCATTGGCAAACTTGGAAATTTCATTGTGAACACTTTCTTTTTCCACACCACTTATAAAGATGTTAATTAGAGCAGCCTCTGAACCAATCCCTAATGCCAAGTGGTTAAATAGATCACTAAAATAAAACAATTTATGGAGACGAATTAAACCTTACCTTTGTTATTATGGTACAAAGGATGGTTTTGAATCAATGTGATTTAGAAGACAGATGAATAAAATCAACCTGTGTAGAAAGTGAAACAATAGTTAAGAAGGCCCATAACTATTTATAGTGAGACCCAAAGATAGTAGATACTTGGCTTGTTCTTTAACAAAAGACAGAGAAAGGGAAATTGCCACAGTGTGAAGTGGAGATTCCTCTTGGAGATTCCCTTACTCATAAACCACTGCCAGCACACTAGGTACAAATGCTATTATCCCTTAACGCTAAGGGTCAATGGTGAACACCAAATCTTTATGTAACACCCATGAGCATGATGGAGAAGAAACTAAAATGTTTCAACAATATCGTATTTAATGCCAGAGGACAACAAAAGAAGACTGTACCAAGAAAAAGTCTTGAATGTAGAGAATTTGGACTGTAAATCATTGTTTGTTTGTCTGTTTTCTGGAGCTTAAGTTGCTCATCCTATCCCAGATAGACTGGCTTCCAAGAGAGAGATTCTCTTCAGCACCTACCACTCAAAACCCAAACTTTCAAATTTAGTTTCCTCCCTGGAGAAAGCCCTTTTCCCCTGTTAATAGCACCATTCAGGAGGGGGTGTACCTTGTGACCTGTGAAGTCCTGACTTCACTCTTGTGAAGTAAGTCACAGCAGAACAGTCATCACCTGGAAATTACAAGACCATCCTAACTTTTGTACCAGAGCCACACACGTACAAGACTAAAGGAGGAGCAATTCTCTTTAAGGACCAACTTAATTTAACTGTCAATTGATGTTACTCAAGAATCAATATCAACACATTATTATTACTCAAGTAATACACATGTTTAACTCAATATCAGTGAAACTGAAAGGAAGTCCTGACTAGGTCATTAGAGAGATAGATAAACAGATACAGATAAAGATACAAATGTATCTGACTGCTCTGGAATTTGGAAGGACTCAAAGCAAGTTAGCTTTAATTTGTGAAAAAGCAAACAACTGTTACCATGCCAGGTCAACAGGTAAGGTGCTTATTGATGGGATGAAGGTAGTGAATAGTTGCTCTCTTTCAGCTATTCTCTAAATAGCACCTGAAGCAGCGACTTTGGGAGCCCTGTGCCATATCTCCTCCACTCATTTCCGGCTTCAGCTGCAGCTGTGGTAGACAGATCCCCGACAAGTTGCAAGTATCCCCACCCTCCTCAACTCCCTCCTATGTCCCTCCACCTTTCTTCATTCTGCTTGTGCAGAGGCAGCCAGAAGTTGAGGGGTTAATTCTCTCAAGGTGACCCTCATCAATTGAGGAGAAAATTTCACCAAATGACCTGGCCTGAAGGGACGATTCTGAGTGCTTTCTACATGGTTCATCAGAGGACTCCCAGTAGAATTGAGTTCCAGTTACACACAGCAGAAACCAAGTCAATATGACACCCATTATAGACTTTCTCACCTTCCCTGCCTCACTCTTCTAACTTCTAACCACAACTCCCTCCCCACCCCCAGCCAAATAAAGTAGCAGCACCAGAGTGCTTGTCTCGGCCTTTCTCAGGGAACCAAAAATAGCTTAGTATCTGTATAATAGACTTATTAAGACGCTTGTCATTGAACAGTCCATTTTAATACCTGAAAATATGGGTGATTTGTCTTAATAACATCTAGTAAAGTTAACCATGGCCAACATGTTTTTAATACATAAAAGAAAAATATATTTTGTCCATCAAGAATGGTTTTGTGAGGAAGTGAAATCATAGAAGAATGACTAAAAGTATATCACAGTTTTACTAAAGTTCTGGAAATGTATGGCTGATTTGGAAAAAAAAATGCAAATCTAACTGTAGATGTGAAATTTGTGGAAGAGGAACTACATTCATGAGGAACTTACAAAACATTACAGTCATGGTCAGTGGTAGGTAAGTATATACAAAGAGCAATAGTCTGTCAGGAAATTTCAAACTGTTTCTATAATTTAAAGGTAAGGCAATGTTGGGTTGGAATAATAGAGAACATCCTTCTCTTCATAACCATGTTTTGTATTAATTAAGAGAAAAACAGAGAGGAATCAAGGAGACAGAAATCAAAATACTGCCTTTATTACTGAGACTGGCTAACAGGCCAGGGCTTTCCTCATACTTACTCATACAATCACATCCAACAACTTAGCACAGGCAAATCGAGTGGGGGCAAGGGTCTATCATTGTAACACTTATGGCAGGAGGAGTCAAACCCTATGTGTGTTTTCTCTGAACAGCTGGGTCCCAGAGGAACAGGAGTCAAGACGAATAAACTATGCTTGCCTAGTTTCTCTTTCCAAACTCAACTATCAAATAAGTTGCTCTTTCTTCTCTAAGGGAGGAGTAAGGGCCTGGGTAGAGGCCAGGAATGTCACATGAATGAAATACAGGCATACTCCATTTTATTGTGCTTTGCTTTATTGCACTTCACAAAACGTGAAGGTTTGTGGCAACCCTGCACTGAGCAAGTCTGTTGGCGCCATTTTTCTAACAGCATTTGCTCACTTACTGTCTCTGTAACACATTTGTGTAATTGTTGCCATGTTTCAAATTTTGTCACTATTATTATATTTGTTATTGTGATCCATGATCAGTAATTATGACTCACTAAAAGCTCTGATGATGCTTGCCATTTTTTTTAGCAATAAAGTATATTTAAATGAGATATATTTTTTAGAAATGTTATTGTACAATTGGTAGATGACAGTATAGTACAAATATAACTTTTTTAAAAGATTTTATTTATTTGAGAGAAAAGAGCTAGGACAGGAGCGGGGGAGGGGCTAAGGAGGAAGAAGTAGGGAGGGAGAGAAAGAGGGAAAGAATCTCAAGGAGACTCCACAATGAGCCTGACACTGGGCTCAATCCCATGACCACAAGATCATGACCTGAGGCAAAACCAAGAGCCAGATGCTCAACCAACTAAGGCACCCAGGTGCCCCAAACATAACTTTAAAAAAAATTTTATTTTATTTTATTTATTTGACAGAGAGACACAGCGAGAGAGGAAACACAAGCAGGGGGAGCAGCAAGCAGAGGGAGAAGCAGGCTCCTGGCTGAGCAGGGAGTCTGATGTGGGACTTGATCCCAGGACCCTGGGATCATGACCTGAGCTGAAGGCAGATGCTTAACAACTGGGCCACCCAGGTACCCCACCAAACATAAACTTTAAATCCTTTTTTTTTTTTTTAAAGATTTTATTTATTTGACAGAGAGAAACACAGCCAGAGAGGGAACACAAGCAGGGGGAGTGAGAAAGGGAGAAGCAGGCTTCCCGCCGAAGCAGGAAGCCCGATGTGGGGCTCAATCCCGGGTCCCCAGGATCATGACCTGAGCCAAAGGCAGTCGCTCAACCAACTGAGCCACCCAGGCGCCCCGATAAACTTTAGTATATGCACTAGAAAACCAAAAAAATTCATTTGACTCACTTTATTGTGATATTTCCTTTAAATGATAGTAGTCTAGAACCAAACCCACAATATCTCTGAAGTATGCCTATACTTTCCATGTAGAATGAAACTTTAGGGGTAGGGAAAAAGCAAAAATACCCACCCCCAGAAGTTTCCTGGATCTGTCACTATCTGAAATACCACACAATTTCCTATAACCCTCACTATTGTCTGCAATTATTTTCTATGAATAAAAGAAAATACTTGTTAAGGTAAATTTGAATATAATATGGGAAATTACCAAATAAATAGAGTCCTCTCTTAGCTACCTAAAAAATTACTCAAGAATGAGTTACTCTGAATTCTTTCATTTGAATTAGCGTTCTTTGCATACATTTGGATTGAGGTTCCTAGATAGTTGAAAGTACAAAGATTCTCACAGGCAACACTCAAGCAAATGGAGATAGTCACTGGATAAAGCCTTGGCTTTCTGTTCTTTGCAGAGAAAAGTTTATGTGTATTCCATGTGATTCTGCAGAGGACTTGGGCTTCACCCACAGCAATAACCAGTTCAATAATATACCCAATAACCAAAATACTAAATTTCAATTTTTGACCAATAGTTAATATTATCTAGTTTCAATAATTGCCATTAAAAGGTAATTGAAAAATTATTTTAGATATGAGTGTGAGAAATTATTTTAGATATGAGTGTGTGGTAACACTGAAAATCTTCTAACTTATAATGGGGGGAAGAAAATTAAGGAGGCATTGACATTTCACAGGCCTTTAAAATTTTAGAAATCTTCAGTTAATATCTAATATTGATAGACTTTTTAATGTCCAACAACCTTAATGTGTCAAGAAAAATATTCCTCGGGGAGCCTGGGTGGCTGAGTCATTGAGTGGCTGCCTTCAGCTCAGGTCATGATCCCAGGTCCCCGGTTCGAGCCCCCTGTGCTCAGCGGGAAGCCTGATTCTCCCTCTCTCACTCCCCCTGCTTGTATTCCCTCTCTAGCTGTATTTCTCTGTCAAATAAATAAAATCTTTAATATATATATATATACATATTCCCAACATCAAAATTATTTACACAATGGAAATATTAAATATGTAATAATCCTTCAGGAACTAAAAACTAACATTCTTATAAATATCTACGTTGTGTTACATAATTAATAAATCCACATTTCCCAGATGCCAGAGTGGCTCAGCTGGTTAACCTTCTGCCTTTGGCTCCAGGTCATGATCCCAGGATCCTGGGATCAAGTCCCACGTCAGGCTCCCGGCTCTCCCTTGCCTGCCATTTCCCTTGCATGTGCACTCTCCCTCGCTCTCTCTCTCTCTCTCTCTCTCTCTCATAAATAAATAAATAAAATCCTGGGTGTCTGAGTGGCTCGGGGGGTTAAGCAACTGCCTTCCACTCAGGTCATGATCCCAGGTTCCTAGGATAGAGCCTCATATTGGGCTTTCTGCTGAGAGAGGTTCTCTCTCTCTCTCTCTGCCATTTCCCCTGCTTGTACTCTCTCTGTGTGTCAAACAAATAAATAAAATCTTAAAAAAAAACTTTAAAAAACTTTTTGAAAACTTAAAAAGTCAACATTTCTCCAAATGACTGAACATTACATATATTTTTTTCTTTGTTAGCTCTCTTCTCATCCTAATGCATATTCTTATTCTTGTATATGGTTAAGAGTGAGTTTAGCAGATGTACTTTCCTAGTAGAAACCTCAATAGACACAATTGCAAAAGATTTTGTCTCTAATCCTGGTAGAACACTGTGGATCATCTGCCAATCTATTCCTGTTTGGACAAGGGACAAGGATGCACCTAAACTTCATTTCTTGGGCATTATCACTGTTGGTGTATTAAGTATCTATTAGCAAGCAACAAATTACTCTGCAACTTAGTGGCTTACAATACCATGTGTTATCTCACCGTTACCATGAGTCAAGAATCTGGGCATGGCCTGGCTGGGTCCTGTGGTTCACCATCTCTCACACAGTTGCCGTCCAGGAATGCAGTCATTACAAGGCTCAACTGAATGACCTCTCAAACCTATCCACTTGGCTGTTGTAGAATTTAGCTCTTCCTGGACTGAGGAACTGAGTATCTCTGTACTCTAGGGCTGTTGGGAACTCTACAGAGCAGCTGACAACTTGACAGTTGGCTTCATCAGAGCAAACAAGCCAATAAAGCCAAAGACAGAGAGTGAATGATGGAAGCCAGTCATTTCAAAACATCATCCAGGAAATGATACCTCAGCACTTTGGTTCTGATCTATTCATTAGATGTGAGTGACTTGGCAGGACCAGATTACACAATGATGTAAATACTAGGAGACAAGAAGTATCTCAGAAGGATGCTCACAATTAGAAATTTACTGATATCTGTATATCACTATAAGCAGTAGAGCCATCTACAAGGCTCATCACCTAATTAAGGAATAAATTTTGTAAAAAAAAAAAAAAAAAGTTGTGTGAAGGTAAATCTCCTTTGTAGGACATTTGGCTCAGTCATTTTTCTACTTTCTACTTGTTTTCTTTTTTTTAAGATTTAATTTATTTATTTGCAAGGGAGAGGAGAGAGAGATAGAATGAGACCGGGGAAGGTCAGAGGGAGAGACAGACTCCCTAATGAGCAGGGAGCCTGATGCGGGACTCGATCCCCAGACTCCAGGATCATGACCTAAGCCAAAGGCAGTTGCTTAACCAACTGAGTCACCAAGGTGCCCCTCTACTTGGTTATTGTGTTTGAACACTGATCATATACCAGTATCATAGTATCATAGATAATATCAGTACTGATCATTTATTTCACTTATTATTCTCTATATTCAAAATTCATATACACAACAGGAGGAGGAAAACGATCCTCTACTTGTTAAAATAAATTTCTAAAAAACAATGCTACATGCCTTCCTTTTTGGTTTTCAAGCTTTCCACAGTTAAACTTTCTTTGTTGTTTTAATTTGTTTGACAGAGAGAGATCACAAGTAGGCAGAGAGGCAAGCAGAGAGAGAGAAAGAAGCAGGCTCCCCACTGAGCAGAAAGCCTGATGAGGGCTTCGATCCCAGGACCCTGAGATCATGACCTGAGCTGAAGGCAGAGGCTTTAACCACTGAGCCACCCAGGCACCCATAGTTAAACTTTTTTGACACATTATTTTGAATTTACAGGCTTTCACACATTCAATTTATGTCAATTAATTATAATTATTATTGGTTTGATGTTCAAGTTTTCATAACTTAAATGTTACTAGATAGCTTATCTTTTTAGTCCTTATTCCCTGATATTCTTAAAAATGTATTTGCCCTCTGATAAAAACTGCATATTTCAGACCTATTGCTTCCAATCCCAACTTTTCTTGCTTGAAGACATGGAAATAGACATCCTCTAAAGAGACATCATTCTCAGTAAAAAAAATAGCTTAAGAAACAAAATTTTAAGCATTAGGAAATATGCATTTGTGTTGTTGTAGGACAGAGTGCTAATACTGCTATTAAATTTCAGAGAAAGACATGGAAAAAGACTTCCTTTTTAGAATCATATTTCAAATTTTTAACTTAATATTATTTTACTTTTTAAAAATGAAGTTCTGCAAACCACTAAGCGTTGTTACATGAAAGGCAACAAGGTAAGTAAAGCTCACCATTCAGTTTACTAAACAGGAAATGACAAACTTCCTGATTTAGTCTAAGCCATTCAGGTCTATAGAATTGTGAGAATACAAACTCATTTCTGGTCAGTAAAAATTGTTGAGCAATCTTTTCGTGCATCTTCTCTGTTTCTCATTATTTTGGGAATTCCATCTTTTTCTCTGTGATGTCATAGTTTCTCAGTGCTCTATTGTGCAAAAGTCTTTGCCCTCTGAGCCCTTGCCTATTTAAAATAGCTTTTAAGTGTAGAAAGAAGTCTATAGGGCACCTGGGTGGCTCAGTAGGTTAAAGCCTCTACCTTTGGCTCAGGTCATGATCTCAGGGTCCTTGGATCTCTGCTTGGCAGGGAGCCTGCTTTTTCCTCTCTCTCTGCCTGCCTCTCTGCCTACTTGTGATCTCTCTGTGTCAAATAAATAAATAAAATCTTAAAAAAAAAACAACTAAAAATTAAAAAAAAAGAAAAAAGAAAGAAGTCTGTACAGAATTTCCACAACCCCATAAACCATTGTTGGTATTACAGAAGCTTACTCACCATTTCCAGCCCTTCTAGATACAGAAGCATATCCCCACTTTGTCATTTCTAGCATCTGTTCTACTAACCATTATCCTGCTACTCATTCTACACTTCAAAAGCCATACATTATTATTATAAGAACAGAAGTTAGAAGAAAATACAAATGCATTTACATACATGTATGTTTGTGTAAATTGTTTTGTACATACTTTGTGAGGCAACATTGCTCTTTGGCTGAGTCAATATACACTTCCATTCCTCTCCTCTCCTGCTGTTTTCCATAGTGGGTAGGAAATGAAATGTTTCAAAAGCCATCAATACAATTAGGCCATGTGCCACTGTTCTGGGCAATGAGATGTGAGTTGCTAAATCTACATGCAACTGAATCCTTATCTTAAAACATTCTTCTACAGGCACCCAATTAAGACAGCAAGGAGATGCTGTATTACAGTACTACAGCAACACAATGAGACTTATCTCTGGTGAATTGGGATGGGATCGTGTGAAAGAGGATACACTGGTTTATACAATATCTCTGAGATTTGAAAGCAAGAGGACAGTGGTAATGATAAGACTTATGGAGGTGTTTGGGTGCTCTTGGGCCATCAAAGTGGTAAAGGAAAAAAACTCACAAGGTTGTATCAGGCAACTGTCAACTCAAGACATTGTGTGAAAGCCACTGGTCTGCTGTGGCAGTGTATTTATAGACTCTCCTCTTCTGCAGCCAGAAGGTAGAGTGTGCTAAAAAGCAGGCTATGGGTCTAAAGTCACAGTTATAAATAAAAGCTGGATTTACAATTCCCTGGCAAGTCCCCATGCTAAATTTATGGCCCTATTAGTGAAGAAAGGGACCTAAAATCTGAAATAAGAACATCTGGGTATGCACACATATGAATCTTGAACTACTAAATCTTCTAAAGGTCTGTATCAGAAGCAACTCTCCTCTCCTTAGCTGGAGACCATTAAAATCCTCACCTAAGGCAGATGCCCCATAAGATGCTATCTGCCTCCCTCAAGATCTGCCCCCACTTCTTCTCATGGCTCCCAAATTAACTTGCATCAGCATCACTTAAAGTGCTCGTGAAATCATATTACTGAGCTCCCACCCACAGAGTATAAGATTCAGTAGGTCTATAAAGAGACATGGGAATCTGATTTTCTTCTTTTTTTAAAAAAATATTTTATTTATCTGACAGAAAGAAACACAGCTAGAGAGGGAACACAAGCAGGGGGAGTGAGAGAGGGAGAGCAGGCTTCCCGCCGAGCAGGGAGCCCAATGAGGGGCTCAATCCCAGGACTCAGGGATCATGATCTGAGCTGAAGGCAGACGCCCAATGACTGAGCCACCCAGGCACCCCAGAATCTGATTTTCTAACAAATTCCTACGTGATGTTAATGCTGCTGGTCTGGAAATCACAGTTTCTAGAACCACCGGTTTAGCACAATAAACAGGAAAAACTTTCAGCCCAGCCCCAAATTGGGAAGTACTATCTCTTTAGGGAAGAAAGATGTTATTTACCCAAAAAGGCCAAAGAACCTGACTAATGTGTACAGAAGGAACTAACAAAACATGCTCCAACATAGATATTAGGGTTTAGGATGGGAGATATGAAGGTATAAGGCGGTTTGCCGATACTCTCTTGTGATGCAGGACACTAGGCACAAAGATGCTTTGGGCCAATGGTAATGCTGCTGGGGTAGCTCCTTGAAATGTGGAAATGATAGTAACCTACAGTAAGTGAAATAGGATTGCCTTGGCAAAGTATTGATGATGGAGTCAAAAGGCTCAAAAAATGGACATTTAAATGGATTTATTATATATGGCCAGAGAGAATGCATTAGCTATGTTCCTCATAAGGGTCTAAACAAGACTCCTTTTATTAGAGCAATAAGCAAGGCATCAGCATCACATCACTGAGTAGAGGTGGCTGCTCTTTTAAGTCAGAGATAACATCAGGATGTGCTCTAACAGAACTGGGCCCCCTAGTTTCAATGGAGAAGATAGGATTCCAAAATAGGGGAGGGCCAGGTAGCACTTAATTTCCTGAAGCAAGACAGACATACAGGCAGTGAAACTTGATGACAATGAGGGGTCCTCACCCACAAAGACCATATGGCAACAGCTAATAGACCTTGGAGTTCCAAGAGGCAACCTTGGCAGACAATATGGTATTGCTTCGCCTATATAGCCAAAAAAGACCAAGAGCAAAGAAGTAGAAGGTTGGTGTCAGCCACTGCAATTAAATGTCATGATCCTTCACCTAGTTTCCAGATCCAGACCAGTTCTCAGACCCAGAGCCCATTTATAAAAGGGAAAATCAAACTCCTTGATGAAAGAGCCTGCACATTACAAGTACATATAATAGTAAGTCCCCCTTATATTTCATCAGAGTAACCTACAACCACTTCTGAAAGAAATTTTACAACAGTGAAAGTGAAACACCCCCAAATAAATAGGGCTATTGGATATAAAAACAGGGCTATTTGATATAAAAACTGAGATCAGACTAACACAATCAGTAGATCCCCCTATCCCACTGCATACAGTATCATCCAGAAACTGCAAGCCTGATACAACACTAGAATGAGCTCTGGAGGTGAATCCAACTGCTAGATAGGATTGATACCCTGCAACACTAGTTGCTTTCTATCAAGGTGAGCCAAATCCTTGAAACAATGGCCATTGTATGGTACTGAATTCATGGCAGAAGGAATGGCCTCTTATACCATTAGTCCTAATGACTCATTAGAAGGAATATAAGCTCTTTTTTTTCATATTTATCTATTTATTTGAGAGAGTGGGGAAAGCAGTAGAGGGAGAGGGAAAGAATGCTCACGTAGACTCTCTGCTGAGCAGACCCCAACACCAGTCTCTATCCCTGGACACTGAGTTCATGACCTGAGCCAAAATCAAGAGTCAGACACCCAACCAACTGAGCTACCCCAGTGCTCTGAACGAATTATAAGAATTTTAAGTTCTTCCACCAAGAGATATAATAAGTTTTCCAATGTACTTAAAGCTACAGCTGCGACCTAGCTGTTTCCAACAGAGAAAAGTTACTATACTACCTGATTATCATTCTCCACCACTGCACTGGCTGATATCAAATAGGGGCAATATGGGAGGGGGTCAAGATGGTGGAAGGCCAGGTGACCGCATTTCGGGGAGTTCCCTGAAGAGAGCTGAATTACAGCAAAAAAACCACTACAAGACCACTGTGAACACCCATGAAACCAGCCTGAAATGTGATATTTCCCACTTCTGGACCACCACGTGAGACAAAGAACATCGGCAAAAAGGTAGAAACAAATAAGAGGGTCTGGAGGCTTGCCCCCAGAGATAGGGGAGTGGGGGAGGAAGCCCACAGAGCTGAACCACCGAAAACAAATACCCCAAAACGAAAGTGCTCTGTGAGTGAGGAATAACAGCAGATTATGGCCTGAACCAGGGCTAGAAAGAAGCTAAACACAGCGGAGCCCGGGGCAAGGCAAGGAGACTTTTAAAAATCTTTTATTTTCTTTCTTTTCCCGCTGCCCGGCCTCCCTCCGCCCCGGCGGGCCCCGGCCCCGGCGCGCGCAGCCGCCTCCCTCCGCCCCAGCGGCCCCCGGCGGGAGCAGCCACCTGCCTCCGCCTGAGCCACCACAGCTGCCGGGAAAGCAGCGGGAGTGGATTCTATTTCTATGCCACTGCCCTTCTCTCCCGTTTCTCTCCACACCGTGGGCCGCGTGTAGACCCCCCCAGGGAAGACGTTTTTTACAGACTTTCGTGGGACCAGAGAGGCCCCAGGTCCCAGGGCGCAGACAAAGTCGCACATCCAAAAGGAGTTGTGGCTTTGAGGTGCGGGAGTGAAACGACAAGTGGGAAAGGGGGCAGAAATCAATACAACGTCTGCACCAGCCCAGCTGTGACAGACTGCCAACTGGGAGGCTGGAAAGAGCCCCTCCCTGTGTAGAGGCTCACTCTGGGAGGGAGGTCTGGGCACAGACATCCTGCTCCGACCTGACTTCCTCAACTGCTGAAAAAAGATGCAAAAGAACAACGCTCCGCTACCAGAGAATTGTAAACTGATAATCTGGTTACCATTGAGACAGGCCTCTAGCAGGGGGGCCGAGAGACTCAGCCTAGGTAGAAGGACTGAAAGGCAACGACACGCCCTGCCCCCAGAAAGCACGCCAGAAGCTCAGGAGGACAACATTCCAATGCAAAACCCCAAATCAGGGGAAAGGCAATTTATTAAACTCCTGGCACTGACTACAAGTACCAAAAACTCTACAACTCATTGATAAAGTTTTCCACCTCATTTACTTTTTTAAACTTTTTTCTAGTTTTACTTTAAAAGCTTCCACTTTAAGCTTAAAATTACATTCTCACGGTTTTTCTTCTTTCAATTTTTATCCCCCTTCTAATCACGTGATACCCAATAACCACCCCATAACATTTTTTACTTTTTTTATATATTTTTTTTATTCTTTTTGATTTTTTTTCTTTTTCCATTTTTTTCCTTTTTTTCTTTCTCTTTTTTAACCCGAAACTCAAACACACCCCTGTATTTTCTGCTTCTGTTGTTCCCTCTTATTTCCCTGTTAGCTCTCTGTTTCTCCCTTTCTTCTCGCCTCTTTCCTTTATTCTCTCTTTTATGTGTACATGTAGATACAAGCTCCAAGTCAATCCCACATCCCTATTCGATACTACCCCTATATACAACCAGTTCCAATCCCCCTATATCATTTGAAAGTGGGCTCCTCCAACAATAACAGCAAGATAAACTCTGCAGCGTCTGAAATGCATTCCTTGCCCACAAGGAATGTCTGCCCTCACCTTTCCACTCTAGTTTGTCAGTGTGCCTGTGTAACTGTCTTTACTTCTATATTATATAAGTACTGGTCTTGGGGGTCATATAGGTTGGGCTTTGCTTTTTGACCTCTTCAT